>JAHWFO010012261.1:1406455-1431020 GCA_023313115.1 Rhysida immarginata | reverse complement strand
CTGAAGATACATAAATATTTTGAGGGTTGCCTTCCCTTTGTCAATGTGAACAATGTGCAGTTTGATGGGTTTTTCATTTTATAATTTTTTATTTTATTAACTTCTACTGATTTTTAATTCAAAATACAAGTAATACAATATAAATTAATTATTCTTAATAATTAAAACAAGAAAAATTTAAATTCCATAATGGAATTAAGATGAGATTACTTTTTTCTTTTTTTTTTAATAAACAGCATATTTCACAATTTTTATAAAGCACTTATATTGATGGAAATTTAAGAAAAAAATTACCAAAAAATTTAACTTTTTCAAGATTGGGTGAGAACAGTTTTCCATTGTAAACTGAAGTTGGACATAATCATTTTCGAAGCGGATGTCATGCCTAGCCAGAGACTGAATGCCAAACCACATACTCCATGGATAGCTGTTCACTCTAGGAACTGCACTATTTTGGCGACTCATTGCAATTGCATGGCCGGATATTTATCAAAATTAAACATGAAATGAAATTTTGTGAATTTTTAACATTATATTTATAATGAATTTGCTTTTAATTTTTATTTTAGACTTGGAGAATCTCGCTCTCATGTGGCTGCAGTTTTATTTAAAATTGAAGCAGCTGTTCGCCTGGGCTTTACTACAGCTTCTTGCACAGAGCAACCATGCAGATGGGATGATGATTTTGCGAAAAAAATTGAAGCTGCACCTATTTCAAAAATTTCATTTTTTAAAGATAATGTTGTGCAATCCAAAAGTATGAATGTGGACAAGAAGAGAAAAAAGCCAGCCAAGTTACTTGAATCCACTGGAGAAAAACAACAAAGTTTCTTCAATGATTTAATGAAAGTTATCGGCAATTCACATTTACCTATTGGTTTAAGCAATTTTCAGTGTTGTTCGCACAACTTTAAAAATGAAATTGACTGACTTCCTTCACTGGTATCTCATTCAAGACAGTTACCATTATTGATGACATCTTTATACAAACAAGAAAATTCAGCATTAAATGATAATGATCTCATCATTCTTGTTAATGCCACAATGAAAAACAAACTGGAAACTGCACATGAGGCATCAAGAAGTTATCTTTATGAACTAACAAAACAGCAACATTCCAATTTACTCTGCCATGAATACAGAACTGGGCATATTACTGCCTCTGTGACACATCAAATTGCTCATGCCAACTCAAACAAATTCCCTACTTCACTAATAAAGGGTATTTGTGTCATGACGGCAAAACAGTTGAAGACACCAGCAGTTCAGTGGGGTCTCCAAAATGAAGATGTTGCTCTTTCACTGTTCTCAGAATTTATTTCATCATATCATACCAATGCCACTGTTGAAAAAGCAGGATTATTACTTCATAAAAATTATCCATTTATAGGAGCTTCTGCTGATGGAATTTTGAACTGCTCATGTCATGGGAAATCTGTGATTGAAATCAAATGCCCTTACAATCACTGAAACTCCACAGTTGATGAAATCAAAACAGATAATTCTTTTTGTTTGGATGCTTCCCTCTCATTGAAGACAACACATAAATACTTCTACCAAAATCAACTGCAAACGTATGTGCATGATGTTCAACAGGGATTTATTATTGTGTGGATCAAATTATCTTTAATAGTTTGTCAGATCGTTCGTGATGATGGATTTCTCCAAGAACTAATACCTAAACTGACCTCATTTTTGGTAATTTTGTTTTACCCGAACTCCTCACTCGAAAATTTGAACATCAGCTTGAAGCAAAAGAAATTCCAGAAAATCAACAAGTTGAAATTTACTGTTTTTGCAGGCAAGCGGAATATGGAAACATGATTGGCTGTGATAATCCTAATTGTAATTACAAGTGGTTCCATTTTGACGGTGTTGGTATCACACGCTGTCCAAAATAAAATTGGTACTGTCAATCTTGCAGGGAAAATTTTTTTTAAAAAAACATTAAAAAATAATAAGAAAATAAAAAAAAAATTGTTAAATTCCAAGATTTGTTGTATTTTATTAAGTTGCTTTAATTTCAAATCAAATTAATATATTTGTGTTAATTTTATAACAATAATAAATGTAGAATTTCCTTAACAATTATTTTGCAATCCTTTTTTATTTAACACAATGCTCTGGCCAAGATTGGTTAGCTCACAACAAGATTTAACAATTTTATCAATACTGGAAACATCCGCACATTCAGTTTCACTGTTCAAAGATTTAATGTATGGTAAAGATAGTCTTCCTTGCAGAATTGTGAATCTGTTCCTCAAAACTCCAATTGTCCGTTCAACATGAATTCTTATGTTAGCTAGTCTCAGTTTCTTTTGGTGAAAGTTGAGATTCCTTTGGTAAAACTGGAAAGGCATAATTCTGCACCATACATTAACATAAAATCATCCTTCAGGAGAAATCCACGATCAGCAAGGATTTGATCTCCTGGATAATGATATTTTGATGATATAACGTCAGTATTTCTAACTAACTCAACATCAGACACTCCACCTCCCCATCCTTGAGATATATAAATTATAGCACCAACTGGATTGCAGGCCAAAAAAACTAGACAGTTGAATATTTTTTATCGTTTAAATAAACCTGAGTTCTAACCTTCAATTTCTTGGGCCTTTCCATAAAAGATCTCAAAAGAGTCTATTATTGAAGTTAGCTTGGGATATTTGTCTTTAAATATAGGTGGTAAGTTTACTTGAATGCACTCCCTGTCTGGCCATTTTATCAAGAATCCTAATCTATCTATCTTTCTATCTTCTATATATATATATATATAAAGAAGGATGTTTGTTGTGGGTTTTTTTGTTTGTTTGTTTGTTTCTTATGCAAATCTACAGTTTTATTCCGATCTTGATGAAATTTTGCATACTTGACCTTCAAAGCATGAGGAAGGTCACTGTCTACCTCAGATTTCGAAAAAATAATAATTATCGATAAAAAATCTATATTCATGGTTATGGCAAGGCATATTAATGAGAAATATCTCATGACTAACAATGCAAGGCAAAGTTTGTGCAACACTAGGTATCAACCAATGACGTATATTAAAGATAGACTCCGAATTCTATTGTTAACAACGGCAAAAAGTGAAGCAAATTGAGCCATGATAGTTCTGGGCAGGAGTGAGCCGTGGAATAATTAGCTGTCTGGCTGATTTGTTTTTGAAGATTTTGGGCCCGAGGAATTATTAATTCAAAACCATTATTCAAAGTTGTTCTGCGTACAACTGTACAAACAGGCAAGAAAAAGTATCCGAAATCATTTTCCACAAAAATAAATCAAAAATACGTAACTAAAATAAAAATACGTTACTGAAAGACAATCGAAACGAAATTGAAATTGAAACCATGATCAAAAAATTGTTTATAAAATATAATAAAATACTTCAAATACAAAGTAAACGAAAAGATAAACTTATCACTCCGTGAACGGCGTGTGAAAAAATTATTAATCAGCTACTCTCGTGTTTAGCCATGTGTTTTGCATCATCTTCACTCACTTTCAGCCATGACAGTTCTGGGCATGGAGCTTCCCAATTTGCTTCAAGTTACAACAATAGGATTCGGAGTCTATCTTTAATATACGTCATTGGTATCAACAATAGTATCAACACGCAATTCACAAACACTCTGTACGGACCAACAATATATAACTCATGGCCAACAATGCAAGTAAAAATTTGTGCAGCAATAGGTGTCAACACGCAATGCACCAACACTATGCAGGGATCAACAATATATATCTCATGACCAAAAATTTAACGCAAAGTTTGTTCAATATAGATAAGGTTGAATTTTGAACAATGCATAGAAATCCTCTTATTCAGGGTTTTCTTAGAAAAGAGTGTTCTTAGTACTTAACAATTTCTTGAAAAATCTTTAAAAATGATCAGTAACTGGAGATAATCGAAAGTGATCACACAATTGAGAAAGAGAGGAGAGAAGACAGATGAAGCACTCCTTTAGCTCCGTGCTATATGAGCAAATGGTAAGCAGGTTTGAACAAAATAGAAGATTCGGCGACCATTAGACTACACAAAGAGATGAATGGCCAAGTTTTGCTTGAAGACATCGAGAGTGGAAATTGCAACAACATCAAGGGGAACATCTAAAGTAAGATTACGTGACTAAGAAATTATTTAGACTAGCAGCGGCATACATGGAGAGGTCCATCCATTGTGAGCATTTAAAAATTTTTTCCGAGTTTTCATTATGAATTTTTACTGTCTTAATTCTAAGCGTTTTCATGTGTTTATTTTTAAGAAATAAATGAATATACGTGCTATTTTCATACAAATGAACACAGAAAAGTAAAACAAGCCTGTTAAGCATATGCTACAGATACAATGCATTTCAAGCATTATTTTTTACTGGCTGATTCCAAACATTATTTTTTTGGTTCACTTCTTTGCTGGTCCCCTATTTGCCTTCGGGAGAAAACCTTCGCTGAAATATATGAGGTGTAACATCCTTTTTACACCCCTGAAATTTCAGAATAATTCGTCAAGTATTTTTCTAGATATTCGACAAGACGTCTAAAATCGAAAGTGTCCAATTACTTTCTTCCAATCAGTGTAGAATAAGAAATCATAAAAAATTGACTTTAAAAAATCATTTGTTCATGTAAATATTCAACAATTCCAAAATTCCACGCGAATGACGATCCTAGTCTAAATAATTTCTTGGCAACCTAATCATATGTTAGATGTGAACCCGCCCTAATGTGGTGAACTTCGACGATATAATGGATACCCATATTCATCCATTATACTTTGTTCTACCAGAGTGCTAGGATAGCTTTTAGAGCAATGGCTATCTTGCATGCAAGGACAGTTTCGTTTTAATGCATCTACTCCGATGCAACTACATTAACCCGGTTGTTGGCCACTTGATGAAAATTCGCACGATTTCGAAAACTGCGCAGAATCGTGTCCGATTCCTCTTCATCTGGTGCTCGATAGACGGCTTCAGCTCCTTCTATGGGGCTTGGTTTTTTTCTTCATGAATGTACATGATCGTTTGTTTCTAATAAATAATTTTCCATTTTCTGATAATATTATTTATTAGACTTATCTAATTCCATTTTTCCATCGTTTGTGTGTGTGTGCTCTGCAATTCCAACAATCTGAGGTGGGCTATTCACCGATTGATAATCTATTGTTGCATTCGCACTTTGCTCTCGATATCTTGAAGCCAAACTTGGGCATTCATCACTTAAAGCAAAACAGTGCTGAAACCGATTCAGCGCCGAAAGAGACTGCTTTCTCAGCCGCCTTTCCACTATTTCTCATTTACAATCACAAAACAGACAACCGATGTTATAGATATAGACAGTGGCGGGTTTAACGATAGGCAGACTAAGCGGTCGCGTGGGGTCCCGGGATGCGAATGTTATAAAAAATAGACAAAATTATCGTTTAACAGGTAATTAATGAAGTAACTAAAAGTAAGTTAATTTATTTTATGGAAGGAAGCTTTAATTATTCAAATCAAATAGCAGTAAATTTTGAGGGCTCCAAAATTGAGGCTCCTATCTTCAGTTTAAGGGCCCTAAAATTTTTCGCTTGGGGCATCCGCCTAACTTGAGCCATCCTTATTATCATTAATCCCCTTAAAACTTAAAGCCTCCTTAAAGCAAGCATTTAATATCACCCCTTGTTGATGCAACATAGAAATACAAACAGCCAATTGTTGATAAGAAAACAACTTGCCGATTGTTGGCCCAAACTTTGCCTTGCTTTGTTGGTCCGTGCATATTCTTGGTGAGACATCTCCTATTTTTACGATATTGTTGCCATCTGAATATCGATTAGAAGAGCATAGGAGGCCAACGGGAGATCGGGTGTGAACGGGGCCTAGCCTAAGACACTCCCCGGGTCTTCGAGGTCCTCTGTGCAAAATTTCAGCCTCGGGGGTTGACCGGTTCAGAAGTTATGGAGTAACAAACAAACAAACAAACAGACGGAAAGTGCGCTATATATTCATGGTCTATAGATATTCATGGTCATCGAGCTCCATTGTTAAAATGAAGCTTAAGTTTCTAGCTCCCAATTAGGCGGGAACCAATGACGTATATTAAAGATAGACTCCGAATTCTATTGTTGTAACTTGAAGCAAATTGGGAAGCTCCATGCCCAGAACTGTCATGGCCGAAAGTGAGTGAAGTTGATGCAAAACACATGGCTAAACATGAGAGTAGCTAATTAATAATTCTTTCACACGCCGATCACAGAGTGATAAGTTTATCTTTTCGTTTACTTTGTATTTGAAGTATTTTATTATATTTTATAAACAATATTTCGATCATGGTTTCAATTTCAATTTCGTTTCGATTGTCTTTCAGTTACGTATTTTCATTTTAGTTACGTATTTTTGATTTATTTTTGTGGAAAATGATTCCTGGACCTTGTTCTTGTCTATTTGTACAGTTGTACGCAGTTTAACTTTGAGGAATGGTTTTGAATTAATTATTCCTCGGGCCCACAATCTTCAAAAACAAAACAGCCAGACAGCTAATTACGCCACGGTTCACTCCTGCCCAGAACTATCATGGCTCAATTTGCTTCACTTTTTGCCGTCGTTAACAATAGGATTCGGAGTCTATCTTCAATATACGTCATTGGCGGGAACTCTATTGAAAAGTGGCGCTGCATGTACAATCGGCCCAAAAACGCCTGCAGCGCCGCCCTATCGACAGACAGAAACTTTACTTTCATTTTCAGTTTCAATGAAAAACCTCTATCGCAGGTCATGGTCAGCCCTGGTGCGATCTATGCGGCACCTGGCGCGATCTGTTTTCCTTAGCTTCTCGAAACAATGGAAAATGATGGAGTTGACCTATTTTGGGAGAGTAAAAGAGGAGGTAGGGGAGCAAAAGGGTAGGAAGGTTATGTATTACGCTGTGGCTACAGTCACGGAACCGTGTACGATTTTTCAGTCCCGGAATGACGTCACTTCCTGCTACGTGAAGGGAAGAGCAGTGCACGGCGGCCACGGGATCGTGATCGAGATTTGTTTCACGGATCTGCGGCCGTGAAAGGCATAGGGGGTCATTCAAGGTTTTAGCTACAATAAGGAAATTCATTCGTTGTTTAGCTGTAATAAAATTTTGATCGTGCAAAGGAAATGCAGGAATAATTTCGCTACCCTCATCGTTTATAAACCATTTTCCAGTCATTTTAATTTCTTATTTCTTTATTTAGCAATAGGGAAGCGAAGTTCGTCGTTTATGTGTCGTTTTCGTCCTCTTTTTGTGGCTCCTTCAATTGTTCTAGAGTCGCATGTCCACAATTGAACAAAATTTTGCTTAGAATATTCTTAACAAAGCTTTATAATTCGTTATATGATGAAAATTCATCTTTAAAATCCATCGCACATGTAACTTGAACATTCGACGCGACCGCCGTGCACCGCTCTTTCCTTCACGTAGCAGGAAGTGACGTCATTCCGGGACTGAAAACTCGTACACGGTTCCGTGACTGTAGCCACAGCGTATATCTTAATCTTTCACTTCAGTATATCTTTTAATTGGAGATATGATTTTTTTGAGATTGTCCTATATCACTGAGGAATCTTCTGAGGCATGAGAAAATGTTTCTTTTAATTGATGGATTAATGTCTGAGAGGAGGAGGATGTTTGCTAAGTCAAAATCTATTTTCTTTGCTCTCACGTGATTGGTGAAGGATGTTCTTTGGGCGTTGTATAAGGGGCAGTCCATTATGATGTGGTAAGTGTTCTCGATTCTTCCACATTGACAGAAGGGGGATGAGGAAATCTTTAGTTTATATAATCGTCATTGTTAGATTTTTGACACATCTCTCTCCATACTTTTGTTTGTTGTGACATAGTCCATCGCTGATTTTTTTTTATATGATATGAAAGGGATAGACAGACATTGTAAAACCAATAAGTATATCCAATTCTTTCGCTACTTAATAATCAAAGAATGTCTACTTCGATGTCTTTGCATTCAGAAACTCAAATATGACTTGAACATCCTGTTGGCATCACTATTTTTAATTGTAATAAAATATTTTTTTAACCGGTTTAATTGAAGAATTTCCCTGCACATTTCTAAAATAAAATCAATTAATTAATTAATTAACACTATCGCTACTCAAGAGTTCTGAGGGCCAGTGGAAAGCTGCGGCGAGTAACTGCCACGAATACAAGCTTTGGTACGTTCTGCTTTAATAGGCAAATGCTTGTCGGATAAATTTATTTGTTGTCTAATGTGTTTTAAAAACCCGCAAACTCCGATGAAATTTAATATTTGGCAATCGCCTTTTGCCAATAGGTGATTTGCGCGAGAATTGAGCCTCGCCTGTGGCTTGGGCGGCCGTTGGCGCTCTGCATTTGGGTCCAACTTCATCAAATCATAGCAGTCAGTCGTTTCTAATGAACAATTAATTAGCATTGGAAATGCGAAACTCCAATACATTCAGTTTTCTGATCAATCGATATCGGTCGCATTAAAGGTAATGTAGCCGCTCTCCAAAAGACGAACAAATCCGTGGAACTCCGAAGTAGGGGGGATCCAAGTTTTAATTGGTCCGCCTGTTGCTTTCCAAGCGGCCCGGCCAATGAAATTTGTAACTTTATAGCATTTGTGAAATTATCGCTGCTGACGTTGTATTTTTAGATTCAAATGCAACAACAGTGGCCTAATCCTCGTCAAGTCGACCGCCAGTTAAAGGGAAAATGGGATGTATTAAGCACGGCGCTTGTTTTCATTAATTTTTGATTTATTTAAACAGGGCCACTATTGATTTTGAATTGTTGCTCACCGTTATGCTCTTCCGTGGGAATTTATGAACACAATTTGATCGGTAATTAATTTCTTTCACTCCTTTCAAACGTTAAATTCTCTAAAGACTACCGAGAATTTCCGTTTACAATTTATTCAGCTGATGCCAATTTATTCCTTTTTTGTTAATGGAAATTGACAATTTGGAACGTGATTTATTAAAGTGGGTGCATGTATATAAATGATGCCGTCTGCTATTGCAATTTACAGCAGAAGATCCCAATATTCGTGATTCAATAACAGCATTTTAAGCGATTTAATAAAATCGATTAGAACAAGCTTGATATAGTCGATTATTGAATTATTTTGTTACATGTATATTACTGCTTTAAAACTTGAAGCAATGTTAAAATTTGCTTTGCCATTCCATTAAATATAATTTAACAGTTGGGTTTAATCCTCTTGAACTATTTATGAAGAGCAAAGACACGACGATCGTTTGATAAAGTAAAATTGGTACTTGAATATGTTTTTCGAAAAAAACATTTTTATCATAATCTCCATGGAGGCCTTTACTATTGGTCCAGAAAGTTTCCAGTTTTTTCATACCTTCTTAAAAGAAGCATTTGTGATGTATAAGAAAAAAATTTTTATTCAAAATCTCCTTTATGTCACATTTTCCTAACTGAATAAATATTATACAGGGTGATTATAAAATAACTATACATTTTGGTGAAAAAAACATTTTATTGCACCAATTGCATTATGAATGAAACGTATGTCATATAGGATACACTTTCAGTACATTTCAATGTGTCCCCCTTGCACATCGCGGCACAGGCCCCAGCGTTCGACAGTCGCCTTCATCGTGCAACATAACCGGTGTAATGTTCTCCACAGACGGTACCATTTCTTCCAATCTCCTTTGCTCCAAAGCCAAAGTGGCTCCTATATAGACGATCACAATTCCGAGCTTAGAGCTTTGCAGAGCCTTGACTCTTGCTCATTTAGTGCAGCATGTTAAAAGCGTAATGAACATTGACTTTGATCGTTGTGTTATGGACTGATTCAACAATCGTTCTCAGCTGGCTAGGGATGAACCCAACCCGCTTCCAAACATTCGTGGCTAATCGCATTTCTGAGATTCAGCGTCTAATACCCCATTCGCACTACACATTTCAATCTAGCTACACTTCTCAATCGGGTTTGAAATGTGCAATGCGAACGCATCTAGCTCAACTTATGCTAGATTGACACTCCTAGAACTGGATCGAGACGTGGAGCTAGCTTGGCCACGTTGCATTCTGGGATTAAAATACGAGAAAAACGTGGAGGACGACGGTTCAAACAGTTTCAAATAGCGTGTGGGGAGTGAAATGAAACGGGGAGTGACGATGCCAAACGTCCATCCAAAATCGTTTGTGGCAGAAAAATATAGACAACTTAAGAATATAAAGAAACAAGCAGGGCAGTACCCGCGGCGGGGGGGGGGGGGGCAACCCCCCCCCCCCCCAAACGGGCACCCCGTCACAACAAAATCTTATATGGGGGGGGCCCCCCCCCCCACAGGGACCGTCCCCCCCCCCCCCGAAAAAAATTTCTGGTACGGCCCTGGAAACAAGTTTGTCTACGAGAGGATAGTGGCAGCGATGAATGATTACCGGCTCTATCGAACATGGGACACGTTCAGCAAAAAATTAAAAATTTGACTTCTGAATATAGGCAAGACTTTTCAATAAATTATTCAATGAATACAATAAATTAGATTACATTAAATTAATGCAATTTCGAATTAGCATTAGTAGGACGGTACTACGTTAAAAGAGTATGAAGTAAAATTATTAAATTTCAGTAGTGACTTAGTAACTAGCTAGGTTTTAGTAACCTAGACAATCGCTTTACACATTTCAATTTAGCTCAATTTCTCCATCGGGTTTGAAATGTGCGGTGCGAACGCATCCAGCCCAACTTAAGCTAAATTGAAACTCCTCGAACATGGATTGACTGGGGCTAGTAGTTTAAACTCGATCGAGATGTCGAGCTAGCTTGGCCGCGATGCATTCTGGGACTGGGAACACGAGCATGGCCATGGTCTTTAGATAGCAGATGGTCATCCAACTCAACAACATGCGTCTTTCAGGGGGTGTTGTCCAACTCCACTTAAAAATGACGCTAAAGTTTCTAGCTCCCGATAGGGCGGGAACTCCTTTGAAAAATAGCGCGGCATATACAATCGGACTAAAAACGCTTGCAGCACCGCCCTATCGTGAGCTAAAAATTTTTATTCATGATTTCCATGGTCTAGTATCGTTGTAAATATGAAATAAAGGATGGGTATAATACGATACGGATACTATTAACTTTATTGCCGACGCACGTTTCGGTGTTATGCCATTTTCAAGGCTCGCATAATAGTAACAAAATTAATTTTTCCGGTTTTACTATTATGCGAGCCTTGAAAATGATGTAACACCGAAACGTGCGTCGGCAATAACTTATCCGCTACGTGTAGTATCGTAGTAGACCCATCCTTTAGAAATTTTAGTTTCATTTTCAGTTTCAATGCAGCCAGAATTACTGACATAATACTGCCGAAATTAATGTATTCTTTAAAATTTTAAATAAATAATTGATAAACCAACTATTGAATGCATTACATAGCTCACTATTAATTTTGGGCATCAATTACAGAGGTTGAGTCAAAGTAGTGGCCGATCACCGCGCAAACTTATTAAATCACCGGGGAGAGGGGAAGGGGGGAGGGTCGTCGACCGGAGAAAGTGCGCCATGGACCGGAAAAGATGGTAGTCGGAAGGTGCCAGCTCGTGGGGCACAACTCGGCAGGTCCTGTTGACCTTTCCCGATTGTGATGTCGAACCACACTCGATTGTGATGTCCCGATGTCCGCCGCTAGTCCACGAGTTGTGCAGCCTGGGTTGGCTTCCAATTGTTGCCGTAGGGCTGCGTCATCCACTTCTTTGGGTCTTCCGCTTCTTGATGCATCTTCCAGGCCCATGTCTCCAGACGAAAAGCGGGAGAACCACCGTCGTGCTGTCCGTTCATTGGTCACACCCTGACCTTCCACCCAGCAAATTTCGGCGGCTGTTGCTCGCGCACTGGTCCCTTTTTCCAATAGTGATGAAGGAGCCCGCGTATCACCAATTTTTCTGACATATTTTTACACTGGCTGACGCAGGTGGCACAATATCTATGGCATTCAAATTCGTACTGACGTTCCTTCCCTTTTCTCTTAATAAACTGCGATTCTTGAAACCTTCCTTATCATGGAAAACCTTCCTATGCTTGAAACAATGGAAAATGTCAAAAGTTCGATGACCATTTATATCTATAGACAAGGCCAGCTCACTCAGACAAAATGGTTGGTTGGTTGGTTGGTTGGTTGATTGAAATTTTAGGGCGTCGGCTGCTATGGCCATTTTGCGCCCGACAAAAAGTTTAAAAACCCACATTTTATGGGACAAAAGTTTAAAAATCAGATGAAAAAGAATTCATAAAAACGTGAATTACCGTAAATACTGTATTTAGCGCCGGACCTGGAATACCGGCCCGCCTGCATTAAGCGCCTGGAGGTCCGCTGAATTTTTGCAAATAAGCGCCGGACCTTCAATAACCGCCCGGGCGCTTATTTTAGTTCATTTCGTGTATTTTTCTTCTCTTGCTGCTTTCTCACGGGAATGTTTGCTCTCCCAAATGCCACTGCTAAACCGGAAATTAGATACCAGCATGATTGTCTTCTAATTTCTTGCTATTAATTTTGGATTTAGTCAAGCAACATAGCTTATGAAAAATGAAAACTTCACAGTTATAGCATCAATTTTAATCTCGCAACAGTAAAGTAGGCTGAAAACCATTCTACAGAGGCTACAGCCAAACAGTTTAGCATTGATCCTAACGGGAATGAAAAACACAGGATACCTTAGAAAAGATGAAGGAAAAGGGCGAGAATTTTGCATAATAGTATCCATCACAGTGATGCAGAATTTTATAAGAGCCGGACCTGTAATACCGGCCTGCCTGCATTAGGCGCCTGTGGGTCCGCTGAATTTTTGCAAATAAGCGCCCGGGCGCTTAATACAGTATTTACGGTATAAGAAAACATGTTCAACCAGTAAATGATTAAAAAAGACTAACTTGAACCATAAATCACAGATTCAGTATACTAGGTTTTATCATAAAAAATGTAAACAGCAACAGTAAAAATATAAAAATTCTTTCAAGAAAATTCGTTTTGATGCCTGATCCAAAACGCTTTCCTAGTTAGAAACAAATAGCTTGCTGCAAAAATGCGTTAGTGGTTCTGTATGTAATGATCGAACTGTTCTCCATTCTAATCTTGAAGCATTTGACAAAATAAAGAGTTTCTCAACTCTTTTTGGATCAAGACGACTTATTTTCTTGATAATTAAATTCCCTGCTTTCGAGAACACTCTTTCAGAAGGAACTGAAGAGCCCACACACAGACAGATATTTAAAGGCTAACTTGCTTAATTCGGGGAAAATAAATGCATGGTCATATCAATACTTTATTGGCTTTTCAGTAGTCTCTTGCAAAGGAAGGTGAAGGTATTCTCTAAGTGAGTGGTGTATCCCTTCAGAATGTGAAGAACCTCCAGTTTGCGAGAATTTTGCCATTAAATTGTAGTGATGGGACCAAATACTTTCAGACTTTTTTGGATTCGATTCGACCTCCGATGTTTCAAGTGAATCAGGCAAATTAGTTTGAGCTTTAATTTCTTCATTTATGTCATGAATGGCATTTGAACATGCCAAAGAATTTGCAAAATGAATTTTTTTGAAGCGGGGATCTAAAATAGTTCCCATTGCCAAAATTTTCACAAGCTCAATATTGCCAAATCTTTTTTTAATACTTTTTTCCAAAGAAGATTTTAATTCTCTTCCCTGGTTGATAGTCACTGTTTTTTGTGAAATTACAGCAATCATGCAATGAACCATTGGATTCAACTTACTGCAAGTTACTTGGGTTTCTGATGACACTTCATCAGTAACTTGCTTGATGGGTTTGAGGAGGTCCACACACTCAAGTATAGCATCAACTTCTCGCCGACCAGTCAGTGCAGGGCACTCAGATAATTCTGCTGCAACTAATGTAATATAGCGATATAGAGAAGTAAAGCGTTCCAACATTGTGTATGCGGAACAATCTCGTGACAACATCATTCTTTAGTTTTAGCAAGTCTGATGGAGAAGTGCCAGCTGCCAATTGCTCTTGCCTAAGTTGATCCGTCGCTTTGACACTATGTTTGAAAAACGTAACAGTTTGTTTTACTTGACCAACAAGTTCCTTCAAAGAGGGACATGAATTTATTGCCTCGTTAGCTGCCAGATTTAAAGTATGAGCAAAACAAAACAAGTGTCTGCTGCTCCCTAACAAATCATGGACAGCTCTAACCATGTTTGGACCCCCATCCGTCACACAACAAACAACCCGGTCATTGTCAATTTTCCAGTTATAGAAAACCTCATTTAGTGCATGTTTTATATTTGTTGCAGTGTGTGCCACATCTAAAGGTTTCACTGCTAAAACTAACGATTCTAGCATATCCTTAAAACAGAAGTGAGCTGTGACCCCCAAATACGATCGAGTGTTCAAAGTGTCAGTCCAGATATCTGTAGTTAAGGTTAACCATTTTTGACCATCAAGCTTATTTTGTAACATCTCCCTTATATTATTGAATTTGACATCAAGCATGCTTGTTATAGTTTCCCTTGACGGAATCCATAATCGAGGTTCCAGAACTCTAAAAAAATTCAAAAAACCTTCGGACTCCACTATGTCAAGGGGCAAAGCATCATTAACAATCATGTACAGCAATGATTCTATGCTCTGAACATACTTAGATGATTGCTGAGTGAAGGAGGATGTATTTCTCATGATTTGCTGAATCGATGGCTGACTTTTTAGGCTATCAGTCTCACTCCCAGCAGCGGCATTTGAGGCACTAGTAGATGCTGATTGTGTAATAGTGCACTCCTGACTTTTTTCAGGTTGGATTATTTCAATTTCTGCAAGTTTGTTTCTGTGTTTTCTTTTAAGGTGGTCTCGAAAGTTTGATGTGTTGCCACTTGTTGCATAAACGCGTTTGCAAAGTGTGCATTTAAATCTACTGACATCTAATTTGTCAAAATATTTCCAAACAACACTTTTCTTTCCATAATACCTAACGTAAGAAGGTCTTACGTTGCTACTCTTAATAATGGTACTATCAATATTAGAATCAAGGAATGAATTATCAGTGGTGTCAGTACTCGGCTCAGGGATTGATTTGTCATTTTCTCTAGTGTCAGATATTGAATTTTCTTCAGCCATCACCATACCTAAAAATGAAGCCTGCCTAATTCAATTCATTTAATTATAAATTAATATTGAAATACAAATTAATATCTATTAAATAAGTTGTAAAAAGTAGAATCACCAGCAACCAAATTTTCAAACTTGGTTATTGTAAAAAAATAATAATAATAATAATAATAATAATAATCAGCCATATTATAGCCTAACAGGCAGTCACATTCTGTTTCCATGCCAAGCGAATTTAATAACCCTCCCAGGTTTGACTTCATTACAGACATCTTTATTTTGGAAGCAGTGTAGGAAATTCTTATGGATTCTAAGCTTATGCACAACAAGGAATAGAAAGTATGCTCCTATTTCCTTGCACAAGTTCTGAGCAGAAACATGGCCAAAGCTTACAATTTTATAAAAGTGGTACCTGCTACATTAACAACCACTTTATTCATTGCTGAATGATGATGATACATTAAATGTTTAATTAAAACAGAAAGACGATTAGAAATTAATACTCACGATCTTCACTTAAAAACTTAAATTTTTCCCGCAAATAGACGTCCCGATTTCCCCATGTTTTCCACCATCAAAAACATTGAGCTTGACTCCAGCGACAAGTCATTATTGCAAGGTGTTAATATCGTAGGAAACAAATGAAAGGCTTTTTCTCACACTACATATCTATTTTCTCTATCGTTGCCCCCCCCCCCCCCTCAAAAAGGCTTTTCTTTTAGATGCATAGGGATACTTGAGTGAGGGAAAAGAAATATCTCATTGAAAAAAATTAAAGGCACTTGAGTTTTTTATATTTTACACTTATTATATTTTTTCTTCACAAAAATTTTGGGGATCTCACAATTTCCACCATTTCCCACCTTTCGCACTTTCCCGCAAGACATCCCGCAAAAAAAGTTAAATTTCCCGCAAATCGGGAAATATCCCACCAAACGGCATCACTGATTCAATAATAGTCTGGATCACATACACTCTCCTTAGGTGGGAGGAGTAGTTAGCGCATGCCCAATGAATTCTAACTTCTAACTATCGACTCTCTGGACGATAGTCTGCTAACTATCGCACATCTCTAGTTCATACCGTGTGTCAAGGACGACGTTTGTTTGTCTTGGTCGGTCGGTCGGTTTGCATGGATTTGGGCAACACGGCCTATCTTCTGGCCGTGTCTTCCTGGCCGGGCGGCAGCGGATGGAACCCTAAGCAGGAGAAAAACAAAATCCATTAGCTAAAGCACTTTTTTGGGCTAGTTTAGTTTATTAGGAAACACATTTGTGAAAAGGAGAAAAAGAAAGAAAGAACGAACGAATGAATGAATAACGGTGGGTTTTTTTTGTTGTTGTTTTTTTTTTTTTAACTTCGACGCGGAGGATTGCATTGGGCGCAACCGGCCCCCATTGCGTTGTAGCGATGTAGCGTGGCGTCGAAGGTCCCTCTCCGCTCGTCAAGTTTGGTAGAGACGCATGCGCCGCCTCCACTGTCAGCAGTGCTTCCATGCACCGTCGGACCTTCGCGGCTCTCACTGCGCGGAGGTCGCGAACGACCCTCGGACCTCTTCGGCACGGGGCACGTCGGCCGCCGCCGCGCCTCCGAGGAGGCCTTCCGTCACCTCGATGTATAATTCGACGCCACATTCGACATTTCATGCTAGCACACCCGCCAGATAGCCCAAATCCATTCACGGGGAAGGGAGTACGCGACATGCTTGCCGCTCGCGCAAGTCGACCGCCGTCCACAGCTGATAAACGGCCCGAAGCCCACCCCCCCCCCCCCCCTCCCCGTCGAAGTTTGATACGATTTCCACGACCACCGTGGCACTGTAAAACCGCAGCTCCACTGCTGTCAAAGCGGACGAAGAGTTCATAGTGGACAAAATAAAAATATAGGACGCTGATAAGAAAAAAGAAAAAAAAAACCGAACCAACCATTAACACTTTGTGCTTTGCTCAATCGACTAACCCTTCCAGGCCCATTTGTCTTTTGGACGGCAGTGTCGTTGTTTGTCCTCGTTTGAAAACTGATAAACAACACGTGACGACAAAAACACAATGATTGCGAATCACCCACCCGCGCCCATCACCACGGATGCCTTTTAAAAATCAATCGTCGTCATTTATGCAACAGAAGAAACGTGCAAAAAAAAAAACAAACAATAATAACTCTTGCACACGAATTCAAAAGCCACGTGCGTCAACCACAATAGACACAGGGACTGAAAGGGTCAAAGAAAAAGTAGAACATTTTTTTTAAAAAAAAGAAAAGAAAACAGTGAGCAAGCACACCTTCCATTCGAACCAAATGCCAACTTCGAAAATGGCGCCACTGAGGAATGCGCCATCTGACGTCGTCACATTAAGTTTTTGCTTCAAAACACTACAAAGACGCTGCTGGCAGATTGCGTCCTCGAGATTTTCAACAAACCACGACCGCAAACAAAGAAACGAAAAAAAAATAATAAATCGCTTGTTCAATTTGATTTGACTTAATCCAAACCAAACGAACAACTTGCTTTCTTTTTTAAAAAAACCCGAAAATTTGTCGTCGTCCGTTCACAAAAACCACAATGCTGTTGTTTAAACAATCAATAAAATTAGCTAACAAAGCAAAAAAAAAAAATAAGACAACAAACTGCAATGCCCGGCCTCCCCCTTCTCTTCACAAATGAGACGAACCAACACGCAAAAAAAAACAAAAAACATTCATGTTTGTTTTTCTTAAACCACCGAAAACTTGTCGTTCTTTCTTCCACAAAAGCATCGATGCTGTTTAAATTAACAATTCGAAAATAAATAAATAATAATCATAGCGATTTATGCATCAGCGACAATGCGTTCATCACTATGAAACCGTCCAGACGAAAGTGAAACGTCACACAAACAAAAAATGGCCGAAGAAGGCAACAGCGCGACAAAAATGCAGGGTCCCGAATTGCTTGAGGTGCTGTGTTTCGTGCGAGGCTGTTCGGGACGGATGCAACAACGTCACGTCAACCGCCATCTCCTCCACGCCCATGGGGTCGAAGAGAGGGCAGAGAGAAAGAAAATTGTGAAAAATTGCCTCTACGTGTTGGCGCATTGGGAGTCAGAGTACGTAGCTGACATAAGAGACGCACCTGGGTCCAACAAATTTGTGCATTTCCATCAACAAATCCAAACCACCGCCGGCGCCTCTTTCTTCTCCTCCTCTTCCTTCACCCGACATGACGAAGCAGCCGCAGCCGCAGCCGCCGCCGCCTGGTCCTCGTCACCGCTTCCTTTTTCTTCTCCTTCATCCGACATGACGAAGCAGCTGCCGCCGCCTGGTCCTCGTCACCGCTTCCTTTTTCTTCTCCTTCACCCGACGTGAAGAAGAAGAAGAAGATGCTCTCCTCCGATGCCGTCCTCTCCTCGGCTCGCATCGGACGTCGCACGCAGGCGAATCCACGGAATGCACTGCCAGCAGGCCCGACACTGCCGTCCTCGAGCAGCGTCGTCGTCGTCCAGGGGAGCCCCCACCCCCTTCGGACAGGCCAACACGACGACATCCTGGAGCCACAGGCAACCCCCCAACCGTCCAGCGTCTGCAGCAGCGTGGTGGCAGCCATAGAAGACGTCGCTTCAGAACCCTCTCTTTCCCCCGCAGCAAAAAAAAAAGAAAACACACAGCAGGTCACGGAAAAAAGAACAGAACCCAACCGGCCGAAGAGAGACGCGGACGAAGACAGCAGCGTGGCGGAGAACAACAGCAACAATCGGCAGCTTTTCCTCCACTTCCGCTGCTGGCATTCCGCCACGACCTCCACCATCATCAACACAACTGCTGCAGGAAAAACCGCACACAGAGAAAAAAATTCCGCTAGCTCCACGGCGGGAATCTAAAAAAGCGACCAGGTTTCGTTGCCGAAACTGGACAGGTTTCTGGTCGCCTTCGACAAATAGACGAACAGAGACGTTCCATGCAGTAGGTAGGAAGCAACTGCCTCGTGAACGTACAGTACTGTAAATTACAGCGTTGCCAGATGTAGTACTTTTGGTACTAACGTAGTACTTTTTTTAGTCAAAAAGTTGGGCGTAGTACTATGTGTAGTACTTAAGGTTATTGTAGTACTTTATATATTTTTTAAATTTATAGCGGTATTTTTATGATGAATCTTAAAAACAAAAAATATTCACGTGTTCAATTCAATGTCGAATGACGTAATGCATAGGTCACCTTTGACGTAATGCCCCTAAGGAAGTGGTATTGAATGGACGCGCGTTATGATTGGCTTTTTCAGCCCATATGTTGGTATTTTCGAAAGCAACCAATCACAGTGCACGTCCAATTTACCATCCAGACCCACGTGGTAAGCAGACTGCAAATTGCAGTACGTCAGTCAATTATTTTACCTTGGGACTCCCATGGCACTGCCATGGTGGAATGAAGAATGTGCCCTAGCGGCTCGAGAACGTAAGAGAGCTCTCCCCATTTTTTCCGCACAACCCACTCTTGAGAATCTTATCACTTACAAGAAAAAAAGGGCCAGTTGTAAACTAATCATATCCACGAATAAGAAACTCTGTTGGAGGGATTATATCTCCTCCATTAATAAGAACACCCCTCTTCAAACTATCTGGAACATGATTAGGAAGATAAATAGGAAACAACTCCTGAATTAACTCCCTTCTCTCATTGAAAATGGTCATACGTACTTTTGACCCGATAGAGATAGCTATAATATTCTCGGAAGGACATTTGCTGAGGTTTCACAACTAAAACATTACTCAGCCTCCTTTCAAAGACGAAAACGTATCGAAGAATCGTATGCTATAAATTTTAAATCTTGAAACCTCGAAAAATATAATCTCCCGTTTACTTTATGGGAACTGCATTATGCCCTTCGTTGCTCCAGAGATTCTGCCCCAGGCCCAGATGGAATTTTATACTCTTTCCTGAAACATCTCACGCAGGAAGCTTATGCTTACCTTCTTTCGTTATATAACTACATCTGGACCTTAGGAGAGATTCTGTCTGTATGGAGACAGGCAATTGCTATTGCTATTCCAAAACCAAATAAAGACCATTCCTGCCCTGCAAACTATCGACCAATAGCACTAACTAGCTGCATGTGCAAAGTCTTGGAAAGGATGGTCTCCGTCCGCCTTATGTGGTATCTGAAAAAAAAACAAACCACCTGTTGTCTAGGTGTCAGTGCGGTTTCCGCAAATCTCGCTCAACTGTTGATCACTTTATTCGGTTGGTGCATGAGATTCATTTCGCACAGGGACATAGACAACATGTCGTAGGGGTTTTCTTCGATCTGGAAAAAGCCTACGATACAACTTGGAGGCATGGAATAGCAATACTTTTGCGGAAATACAGCCTTACAGGACATCTTCCCTCTTTCCTGTGTAATTTCATGGCGAATAGAATCTTTCGAGTTCGCATTGAGTCAACGCTCTCAGACCCATTTACGCAGGATAATGGTGTTCCCACAGGGAGGTGTGCTGAGTCACTTCCTTTTCCTTATTGCTATTAATGAGGCTTGTTCACAACTTCCATCCACTGTGAACTATTCCCTGTACGTTGACGACATCGCCATTTACTGTCGAGGGTCCTCAATGTTCTTCATTGAGCGTCAACTGCAACTAGCGATCAACAAGCTTGTTACCTGGAGCAGCAAACTAGGCTTCAAATTGTCACCCCAAAAAACAAGGGCCGTTCATTTTTGTTTTTTGAGAGGTCTCCATCCAGACCCGGACCTTACTCTTTATGGATCCCCTATCTCCGTAGTGGACTCCCACAAATTCTTGGATCTGACTTTTGATGGAAATTATCATGGCTCCCACATCTTCGTAATTTAAAAGCGAGATGGTTACAAGTCATGAATGTTTGGCGCTCGATTTCCGCTACCAAGTGGAGTGCTGATAGAAGATGCTTCTTTTTTTATACGGCTCTCTAGTTAGGTCTAAATTAGACTATGGAAGCATTGTTTATGCCTCAGCTCCAAAAAGTACTTTGAAGCTGTTAGATCCCGTCCATAACCTAGGCAGAAGAATTGCCACAGGAGCTTTCCCAACAAGTTCAGTAGAGAGCCTTTATGTAGATGCTTCTGAACCCCCGTTATAGTATAGAAGAGCCAAACTCCTCCTCAAATATGCTCTTCGCATATATGGTGAAAGTCTGCATCCAGCTTTTACCTGTCTATTTGATAAACCTGGAATCCCTCCCCATCATTGTTTTAGAAGCATCAACAATTTGTTCCAGTGTAACCCTCTACCCTTGATCTCACATTCACAATGGGTGCCAACGCAATCTTAATCAGTTCGATTGGACCACCCCCCCCTTTTTCTCTAATTAACACCAGAATCCAATGTAATGAATTCAAAATCTGGCTAGCTCAACACCAAAACTCAAACAAAAATTAATTAAGCAATATGCATGATCAAGGACATGGGTTTGGGTTCTTCTAAAATGGCAGGCTGTGACTTATTTATTTCAATAAGCAAGGCAAGGATTGGAATCAAATAACTTCTTTTATTCAAAATTTAAAGAATTACCAGTGAGATACAGAATTAAATAAAAGGATCTTAAATCTAAGTAAAAGAAAGTAGATAGATCTTATCGTAAAGAAGAAAGTTAATATTAAATTCCCCAAGTGCTTATAACTAAGATAACATGCAAAACATGAATAAATATCAATTGCTCTGAGGAAAGAGATAGTATTAATTAAAACTCAATTTCAAGAAAGTTCTCTCAAATAGTTCTTTATCACACCTTTTTTTGTCATGACAATCAAAATAAATCTTATGCATTTAGGTTCATTTCTACTTACAGTTGCGTAGTTTCAGACACCTGCAGACTTGTGATCACTTTTAATCCAAATTAATGCACAAAAACACCTTTTGTGTTAAACAGGCCATAAAATATATCACTTATCACACTGAAGCACAGAAAACACACCTGAAGATAATCCGGATCGATTAGTGAGTGAGTCCACTGGAGGTCTCAAAGTGTCCCCACTAAGTTCAACAGAAGATTTCAAATACCGTATCTGTTCTAATGCTGTGATACCAGCATCTTCTTTCAGGCTCTTGAATCCTTATTTAATGTGCAATCGACGCATTTTGTGATAAGTCTCAAATGCTGTGATTTAAGTTTAAATTAGTATTTCTTTAATTTTTCCGTATCACGTTTTCTAATACCTATAATAATGATATTCTTTGATACATGTACCTATAATAATGCTCTCATATCCGTGTTGTGTCTACATATTTTGTGATCAGTCACAAATGCAATCATTACTTAAACACGTAATACCCATATTGCTGTGATATCCTATAGATTCAGCCTCTTTTCTTTAATAATTTTTTAAATTGTTTTTACTCCTTTATATGATATTTTTTGTTAAATTTACAAACAATGCTGTGATATTTTTAATTTTCAAACATGTTTTCTGAAATCTGTCGTTTGAGATACACTATATGATCAAAAATATCCGGACACCCCTCACAGATCATCGATTGGCCCAATGTCACATGATAATGACTTGCACATCATTTAAATAGCTTCCCACACCTTCAGACACAACTCTGCTTGGACATTGGCAAGAATGGGTCGTTCGGCAGAGCTCAGTGAGTTCCAACGTGGAACCATCGTTGGATGTCACCTATGCGGCAAGTCCGTGCGTGACATTTCCAGCCTTCTTCAGATACCCAAGTCAACAGTAGGCGATGTCATTATGAAATGGAAGACCCGGGGATCAACAACAGTTCAACAACGAACCGGTAGACCCAAGAAACTAACGGACAGAGACCGTCGAGTGCTTCGTCGTGTCACCCGCAGCAACCGGAAGTCCTCGGCGGAAAAAATTGCCACAGACTTTCGAAACGCCTCTGCAAATGATGCCAGTACCATGACAATTCGTCGGGAACTGCACACGATGGGATTCCATGGCCGTGCTGCTGCCCACAAGCCCCACATCAGCAGGGTCAACGCCAAGCGACGTCTGGAGTGGTGCATAGCCCACAGAAACTGGACAATGGACCAATGGAAACGTGTAATGTGGACAGACGAATCTCGCTACACACTCTGGCAATCCGATGGACGAGTTTGGGGAGAACGCTTCTTACCTGAGTGCACAGAGCCCACAGTCAAGTTCGGAGGAGGAGGAGGAGTCATGGTGTGGGGCTTATTTTCATGGTACGGACTGGGCCAGCTCGTTCCTGTGCAACGAATCATGAACTCCGACCGTTATCTGAATGTTTTGGACAACTGTGCACTTCCAACGTTGTGGAAATTTTTCGGAAACGGGCCATTTCTCTACCAACACGACAATGCTCCGTGCCACAAAGCGAGGCGTGTACAGCAGTGGTTTGCGGACTCAGGGGTCGAAGAAATGGGTTGGCCGGCACAAAGTCCCGACCTCAATCCTATAGAGAGTCTGTGGGATGAATTGGAAAGACGCTTGCGGGCCAGATCACATCAGCCAACTTCTGTACCTGAACTGATTCTCGCTCTTCGGGAGGAATGGAGGAACATTCCGGAAAGTACCTACCAACATTTGGTGGAAAATCTTCCCCGAAGGGTGGAAGCTGTGATTCGGGCAAACGGATGTGCAACGCCCTATTGATTTCCATGAAATCGTGGCTAGAGCGCAAACGTGCAAGTGTCCGGATATTTGTGATCATATAGTGTATATACTATGTGGTGATAAACCTATTAATATTAGGATAAATAAATGACAGATCTTTTTCTTGAATCAGTCTTGGAGATATCATTATTCTTTATTTCTTTACTTCTTGAAAAAGTTATCCTCAGCAGCAGAAATAGTTTAAATAAAAAATTCATGACAATTTGATCAATATTTAAAATTTTTCATTAGGTACTAAATAAATAAGTTTGTTTATTAATAAAAACATTCCATAAGTATCTGGGAGTCAATATAAATTAATAATTTTTTTTCTGAAGATTTTCTGACTGTTAAATAAAATCTCTGGCCAAAAAAACACTACGCAGGCTTTATAAATGTAAACTTGTGTAAAAATAAAGTAGAGCTTTCTTATAGTAAAAAATAGGTTCGATAGTATCGATATTACTATCGAAGCAAAGGGAAACTATCGATAGCACTATCGATAACAAAAAGTAGACTATCGCACATCACTAGTATGAACTGAATTGGCCTTTGCAAATAGCTCATGGTCAACCTAAGCATTCAAATCCATTGAAACAATAATTGATCCTTTGTTTTCCTTCCTTTTCAGAGTCGTGTGTGGCACGAGTAGGGCCGGACTAGCCGATGCAAGCAGATCGGGTTTTTTTGGTTTTTTTTCTTTTTCCTCGGAGGCGCGGCGGCGGCCGACGTGCCCCGTGCCAAAGAGGTCCGAAGATCGTTCGCGACCTTCGCGCAGTGAGAGTCCCGAAGGTCCGACGGTGCATGGAAGCACTGCTAACGGCTGAGGCGGCACATGCGTCTCTACCAAAGTAGACGAGCTGAGAGTGACCTTCAACGCCACGCT
>JAHWFO010012261.1:1363772-1396990 GCA_023313115.1 Rhysida immarginata | reverse complement strand
GGGACGAGGACTACACTGGCAAAAGAGCTATGAACATGAAAGTGGAGGGAAGAAGAAAAAGAGGACGACCCAAGAGAAGGTGGCAAGATATTGTGGACGAACATCTGAAATCAAAGGGACTCAGAAGGGAGTGGACAGAGGATAGAGAGAAATGGAGAAAGCTCATCAAAAACAGTGACCCCACGTAGAAGTGGGAAAAGCTGAAGATGAAGAAGTCCGTCTTTCTTTTTAATGATGTGCTTAGTCAGATTCTAGTTTAATTGTAATGCATTAATTACCTTTAACACGCCTCGTGGCGTTAGTATCTGCACATAGATTGTAATTTTCTTTTAACTGCTTATCGTGGGCCTCTACTGTTTATTTCTTCTTTGTTTATTCCACAGGTCACGCCTCTTGCGTCGCCAATATTGGAGTGTCCATTTAGTTTTCTTCGGGACGAGGAACGTCATAGTCAGTTAGCGAGACCGATTTAATTATTCCTCATCGATTATTGTATTGTCTAATTTAAACTTTTGCTCTCCAAAAAAAACTGTAACCTGCGATCTAATCAAAACCATCTATGTATACCTTGCCCTTTTGGAAAACCTGTTCAGTATCTTTCTGTTTTCCCTCCCACACGTCCTGAACGCTCACCGTTATCTTCGGCTCGGAGTTTAATAGGGTTATAGTTTTATCTGATTGAGTTGAAAACAGGTTGTGGTGTGGATGCTTAATTCTTAATTGTTATTACTCTTAGCGGGGAGTGGGGGCTCATGGGGCTGCTCTACATAAGGTTTCAGCTGGTTAAATTGTTTCTACCGTGCGTTATCACGTTCGAATTCGTTAACACTATTAGCACTTGGGAGTCCGTTGTGGGGATTCAAAACTCAATTTGAATTTACGAACAAGCTTTAAGCCCGCGATAAAATTTAGATTTTTTGAGGGGCTAGCCGCCCTGAAATTCGTGCCCCCTGCAAAACTTTAACACGCCTTGCCGTTCCGAGTTTGTTTTGTTTTTTTTAGCTCGTTATAAGGTTCTGAGCTGGTTATAAGTTTCCGAGTTCGATTTAGCTGTAAAGTTTTTTACTGAACCCTTTCTGCTGTTTTTCCCACAATTGCTTTAAAGTTTTGAGTATGCTTTCGACACTAAAGTTTGAGCGTTGGCACTTTATACGATTTCCCTTTTCGAAACAGTTACAAAGTTGTTGTTGTTGTTGTTGTTTGTTTTTCTTGAGTTCGTTACAATTTTTTCGAGTCGAACTCGCAACGTTGGTTTTTTTTTATTCCGAATCGAAATACGCAGTTTTCCAAAACTGCTACACCAGTCAATTGTAACTCTGAACTGCGACTTTCCTTAATCCCTTCCTTAAAGTTTTGCACTTGTCATTTTCAATACAATGTCTGTCCCAACAACACAAAGTGTGAAATCTAAGGGATAGGTTGTTTAGGATTTTTTGAAAAAGAAAAAGAATTCGCAAAGTGCAACAGAGACTTGCCAAGGAAATCGAAAAGTTTTTTCGAGAATTTACAGGGTGACAATCAATTATGGCAACAGAAATGGACGTGTCCAGGCGCGAATATATTAAAAAATAATTTTTAATTCATTGCAAT
Source organism: Rhysida immarginata (assembly GCA_023313115.1). Classification (NCBI taxonomy): domain Eukaryota; kingdom Metazoa; phylum Arthropoda; class Chilopoda; order Scolopendromorpha; family Scolopendridae; genus Rhysida; species Rhysida immarginata. The sequence continues at coordinate 1,395,400 of JAHWFO010012261.1, read as the reverse complement.
CACTGCATGTTCTTGGGCATGTCGTCCGTGTTTCAACTTATTATGGGTTAATTGATGTGTATTTTGAAATGTCAAGCAAACGCAGTGCAATTTTGGAGCTGTTTCGTCAAGGAAAGCGTCAATGTGAAATTGTTCGTTTGCTCAATGTTGGCAGAGATGTCATCTCCAAAGCGGTCAGCCGGCCAGGTGGCCGAGAGGGCTAGGGCGCAGGCTTTCTAGTTCTCGAGTCCGCCTGGCCGCGGGTTCGAATCCCGCCGTGGGCATGGATGTTTGTGTTTGTCCCGGGCTGCGTACTGTTATAACTTGTGTAAAAGGCGCAAAATGACCTTTGTAGTCGACGCCAAAATTTCTAGAACCCCCCCCCCAAAGCGGTCAAACGGTTCAAAGAGCTTGGCCACGAAGGCGACCGTCCAGGAAGAGGAAGAAAGCGTACCACCAACACGTCCAGGAACCGCAAAATCATCAAAAAGCGAGTCCAGCGAAATCCAAGGGTCTCAATGAGACAAATCGCTCGTGAGACCGGAATCAACTGCGAATCGGTGCGGAAAATGGCAACAGAGGAGCTCAAACTCAAGCCCTACAAGCTCCAAAAAGTCCAGCTCCTCACAGACGAAAACAAGCGCGTACGGCTCCACAGATGCCACCAACTCAAGTGTCGGGCCGCAGGTGAGAAATGGAAGCGCATCCTCTTCACAGACGAGAAGCTCTTCACTGTGGAGCAGGCACACAATCACCAAAACGACAGAGTGTGGTCAGCAGAGGCACCCGGCACCTGTGCAGTCATCGAACGAAGCAAGTTTACTGTCGTGACATTCTCGAGTCTGTGGTACTTCCTTGGGCTCGGCAGCATTTCGGCAATGCGGATCGGGCCTTTCAACAAGACTCTGCACCAGCTCACAGAGCGAAAATGACGCAGGAGTGGTGCAAGAGCCATTTTCCAGATTTCATCACGTCTCAGCAGTGGCCGCCCTACTCGCCGGATGTCAATCCGATGGATTGCAGCGTATGGTCGATCTTGGAAGCCAGGACCTGTGCTAAACGTCACAAACAGTCGCTGATGAAATTCCTGCGCCAAGAATGGGATCGATTGTCGCCCGACGACTTGCGGCCCATTGCTGAAAATTTCAAGACACGTTTGGAGCTTTGTATCGCCGCCAAAGGAGTCCACTTCGAAACCGAATGAACATGTTATTACCAAGGGACCATGTTCTATTTATTAGTTGTCAATTGCTTTACTTTTAGTTTTTTGGATTAAAAAATTTGTAAACAATGAGTTGCCATAATTTATTGTCACCCTGTATTTTTGTAACGCACGAGAATCTTCTAACTTTAACAGACGTGACGTTAAATTTATTCGTTTTCGTACGAAAATTTCTCATACTTAACTATCTAATATATTTAAATGCTTCGCATTTTGCGGACACACAAAGTCCAAATTCGACAAAGCGAGTTTTCTGAGATAACAAGGGAAAATTACATCGAATCAATAGTAAAAATGCAGGGAAATAAATTTTTTCGAGATGTCGAGGTTCCACTACATGTGAATGGGAGCTTCAAGCCATGACCAATGGAGAGCATCCTATTAAATAAAAACAAAAAAATATTAGCTCTGTGGAAGGATAAAAAACTAGCTTACAAATCCTTTCTAATGGATTCCACAGCTCTCAACAAACAACGACTGAAACAGGTAAATGCCCACTTTAAAAAAGAAATTAAGCAGGCGAAGCGTGGTACACTCATGAAAAAGGGGACAAACATCTTTGATCTATGGAAATGTATCCACAATTATAAGAGTCAAAGAAACAATTTCCCGTTCCGCCAGGGACGCGCTTACTTAGAGTGGATAGACAATCCGAATCAAAAAAAAAAGCTCTGAGGATAATTTTGATAAAAATTTGATTAGCCCTGGTATTAGAATCCCTAACATCTCGTTGAGTGCCATAAATATCGTCATACGGCAATCCAATAATAAGACTTCAAATAGGGATGGGGTTTAACCATTAGAGTCATTAAAAATTGGGGCCATTTTGGCAACGTTATTTTTAATCACTTAATTCAAATGATTTGTTTGACCCAAACTTTTCTGTCTGATTTTAAAAGGACACTCATTATTCGGTATTCAAAAAAGGCGATACCACTAATGTTTGTAAACTATCGCCCAATCTATCTTCTTTCTGCTCTATCTAAGCTTGTTGAAAAACTCATATTTGCCAGGCTAGCCACTTTGTTGTGGGCTAGCATCCCTAGAAATCAATTTGGAGGTCGACCGCAGACCCTAACAATGTATTCGGTGCTGACAAACCTAGACTCTCTTATTCATGCAATTGACAAGGGAATGTCTTGCTCTTTAATAAACACAGACATTTCCAAAGCTTTTAATACAATCCAAAGAGACGCTCTAGATAGACAATTAAAACATTATGGTTGTAGACTCGGTAACGTTAAACCTTCTGCAGAATTACTTTACGGATAGGATTAATTATATGGAATTTGAAAAAATGACTTTTGAACACCAATCCACTTTGGGCCTTTTACAGGGCTCTACAACCGCATATGCTGCAGCTACTGCTGAAATTTTTAATTTACCGTTGCATTTAAACATAATTTCGTTCGTTGATGATAATTTTCTTTATATGGCCTTTCCACGGTCTGAATATACCCGTGCCTATAACCAGGTTCAGGAGGACATTCAGACATTGAAAAGGTAGTACCTGTCGCAGGGACTGAAATTCAATGAAGCTTAAACGACTACACTACTGTTTATAAAAATCGCAACACCCTGATGGAATGGTCTAATCCATATGCAATTTGCAATATTTGCATACAATGGGTCAAAGTATAAATGATTAGATTTTTAGAGTAATTGCTTGAAAGAACACCATGCCTCGACGACGACGAAGGGTACCATATCAACAGCTGACAGACTTTGAAAGAGGACGCATAATTGGTCTGCGTGAAGCGGGATGATCGTATCGTGACATTGCTGCTCGTGTAGGACGTAATGCAACGACAATTATGCGTGCATGAAGGCAGTGGAGCGAAGAGAACAGGGCACACCGAAGACCAGGCTCAGGAAGACCCAGCACGACGACACCGCGAGATGACAGACACCTCTATCGCATGTGTGTAGCAGATCGTACAGCCACTTCCACAGTGTTAGCACAACGGTGGGGTGCTACAGTAGGCAGGACAATGTCTGCTAGCACTGTACGACGCCGTTTGATTTCCAGAGGATTGATGGCACGAGTACCATTGTTGCGGATTCCTTTGACTCAAAACCACCGGCGCCTCAGGTTGCAATGGGCCCATCAACACCAACAGTGGCAAGCTGAATGGCAACAAGTTATGTTTTCGGATGAGTCAAGGTTTAACTTGCAGCACCATGACGGCAGGATACGAGTCAGAAGACATCATGGCGAGCGCGACCTTCCAGAATGCATCCTGCAGCGTCATTCAGGACAAACGCCAGGGGTGATGGTGTGGGGTGCAATCAGTTACCATGGCCGTTCCCGTCTGATCAGAATCCATGGCAATCTGAACAGTGACCGGTACATCAGGGAAGTTGTGCAACCCGAGGTCATCCCCTTCCTGCAGAACCTTCCAGGCGCTGTATTCCAACAGGACAATGCCCGACCGCATGTGGCCAGAAATGTCCTCGCCTTTTTCCAAGCACATCAGACGCCCTTGTTCCCCTGGCCTGCTCGTTCACCAGACATGTACCCAATCGAACATGTGTGAGACAGGGTTGCTCATCGATTAGCTCGTCAGACTCCTGCAGCAGCAACTGTGGAAGAACTGTATACCCGTGTAGACAGACCATGGCAGGACATTCCCCAGGCCCTTATTCAGAGCTTGTTTGACCCAATGCCACGACGTTTAGAGACTGTAATTGCATCCCACGGTGGTTTCACCCGATACTAATGTGACAATAAAACGCATTGTATTGACCTGAAAATCTAATGGTTTCTTTTCTGACCCATGATATGCAAATGCTCCAAATTTAATGCAGATTGGGCTATTCCATCAGGGTGTTGCGATTTTTATAAACAGTAGTGTATGTTGTTTAACAATCAGAATGTTAGTCCCTCTTCTACTTGTAAAATTTTAGGTTTAGAGTTAAACATGAAGTTATCATGTAAAGAAATCATTGAGTCTTTATTAATTGAACTTAATCGCCTTAAATTTCTCTTTTACAATTTAAGAAAGACTTTATCTAACAAAGATATTGTGCAAACTATAAAAACAATTTTAGTCCCGAAAATTGAATATGGCGTTTTCGTGTGGTCTACTGCCTCCAAAATACATATTACTAGAGTTTCAGTCGCATATAATAATGTAGTTCGTGCTGCTCTTGCGTTATCTAAATATGCCTCTATGTCTTAAGTATTCTCGAGGTATAATATACCGTCTTTATACTGCTTAATAAACATTGCTCGTTTAAAAGAATTATATCGAGCTTTTAGTGATATTAATCATCCGGTCCACTATGTCAAGTTATGGCTAACTGATTCGTTGAATACCCGATCTACTCAAAAATATAAACTTAGGCCAAAGTTTATCCTTTTTTCTCTATAATGTTTGTTCACTTCGGAATAACCTACCTTTTAATACACTGCTCAAAAAAATTAGGGGAGCAGAAGCGTTTTATTGCAGTTCGTAACCAAATCAGGATAACAATCGACAAAACTTTACACGCAGTCTTCCTGCAACCCCTCCAGTTGACAATAAGTCCTATCAGTATGCAAATTTTCGTCCGTGACGTCAAAAGGCGATAATATCCATTATCCTTAAAAAGACAGGGTTCTCCGTGGTTGCTTTATTAGAGCTTAGACAGCAGCAAGAGTCATTTCTTGAAGTTTAGTCCGTTCAAAATATGGCTGAGCAACATGATTTACCGGAATCCATGGCGTGGAGAGCTATTGGTAGGCTGGAAGCAGGTCAGACACAGCGAGTTGTAGCCGAAGCAGTTGGAGTGTCGCGAAGTGTCATTTCCCGACTGTGGACCCGCTTCCAGGAGACAGGAAGTGTTCGCAGAAGACCTGGCCAAGGTCGTCCACGGGCAACTACAGCACGGGATGACCGTTATTTGCATTTAACAGCTCGTCGTAACAGACGCCAGAATGCTACCCACCTTCAGCGAATGCTTCTAGCGGGAACAGGATGCAGAGTATCGACACAGACCATCCGCAATCGGCTTCACCAAGTCCGTCTTTATGCACGTCGACCGATGGTATGCATCCCATTAACACAGGTTCACCGTAGGGCCCGTAGAGAATGGGCTGAAGAGCATAGACTTTGGGGGCTTGTGGAATGGCGTTCAGTTCTCTTCACAGACGAGTCCAGATACAGTCTGGAGTCCGACGACCGACGAATTCGTATCTGGAGAGAACCAGGAACGCGAAATAACCCGGCGTTTGTGCAGGAAAGGTCAGCGTATGGAGGCGGTGGGCTCATGGTGTGGGCAGGCATAAGCATTGGTGGACGTACGGACCTGTACATTGTAAACGGCGGTTTGACAGCCTTGAGGTATAGGGACGAGATTCTGCGACCCTTTGTCTTACCTTATGCTGCAGCAGTTGGTGAAAATTTCATTCTAATGGATGATAATGCTCGACCTCACAGAGCCCGGCTTGTGAACGACATGCTTGAAGAGGAGGGAATCGAGCGTATGGAGTGGCCCGCATATTCTCCGGACCTGAATCCCATTGAGCATGCCTGGGATGCTCTTGGAAGACGTGTTGCAGCTAGGCCTGCACCTCCGCAGACACTTCAGGAACTCCAGATTGCTCTTGTTCAGGAGTGGGCACAAATTCCACAAGATCTTCTTGACAATCTCATATGTTCCTTGCCAAACAGATGCACAGCGGTCTTAGCTGTTCGAGGAGACCATATACCCTATTAAACTCCATTCACAATGATCAAAATGCTATTGGTTCATGTGAAAAAAATGTGTCTTTTTTCCCATGTAATGAGACATCATGCTCATTAAATTCAAATTATGGAATCATCCGTCGTATTGTTTCCAATTTTTACGAATTACTGTTTATTCTAAGCTATAGAAACACAAAAACTATATTTCACATCGTCAATAAAACAGTTTCATCAAAATAACTTCTGCTCCCCTAATTTTTTTGAGCAGTGTATTAGGAATGAAATTTTGAATTGTACTCGAGAATCATGTCCAAATCACAAGTTTCATATCTATAATTTAATACAAAATGTAACTGTAGTTAAATAATTTTATGGATATTTTGGGGCCAAGGTGTGCAGATTATGTCTTCCTTGGTCCCTCCTTTTTCCCTCTTAATTATAAGAAAGGATCTGTTAACCTCCATTACTGATTCATGTTTAAATCGTAAACACCAAGATATTAACTCGTCTCATCATGTTAGAATACTTAAATAACCTGTTTGTAACCTCTTGTTCTTTCCCATTGGGATGTAAAGTTGTAAATAAATAAAATAAATAAAACTAAACAGATGTATGATGACTGAGCAGCCCGAGTAGCCCAAAAAAAGGACTTGTGAGCAGCCCGTTAAGTTGATGTGGTACTTAACATGCGAAATTCCAGTTTTCTAATTGGAGTATCTTACGGAATACATTCCAGCTTAAAAAGTTATTTGGAGAGGCCCCCTAGAAATGCACAATTCAAATCCACTTTATCCATGAAGGTTACTTCAAAAGCACAATTACGACCTCTGTGCAATTGCATTAGAGTGCCTATGTGTACCTGCAATGACGTGTTTCAAAGGCAGTCCACATAATTAGCAAACTGAGATCTAATCTAAAATATAATATCTAAAGTTTAGAGAATGTTTAATTTTAGGTTCTCTCCCTGTTACTGAACTCGCCCAGGTTTATCAAAAGATGAAAAAAAAATCATAAAACCATTTGTATAACTAAAATTATTGAAAATAAACTGTCGAATATATTTTTAAAGAAAACATAAAGAAGGTCATCCCATTAGACCAGTCATCAATTGTAGAGGCGCATCCTTCTACAATCACCACATGGACAAAATGCAATTTCCCATTGAAAAATAAGTATGTGGTTAAAGATTCGATTAGCTTGATGAATGACTTGAAGAAACTCAAATTAAATGACTACGAAAAAATGGTCTCCCTAGACATCATTAATTTGTATACCAATGTTCCTTTTGATGAGACCATAGACCTAATTGACTCCACTCTCGAACACAATAAAACTGAAGAGGATACACGAAAAGACCTCGTCGAGCTCCTACGAATAATGCACAACCAAAACTATTTTGAGTATAAATGGAAGGTTCTACTCGGTCTCTGATGGCGTAGCTATGGGATCACCTGTCAGCCCCATCATTTCTGAAATCTTTCTACAAAACATAGAACACTGGACTGACGGAATGATTAACGAAGGAGCCATTTCACAGATACGTTGATCACACCCTAATTATGCTTAACACGAGGATTTGCTCTGAGGACGCTTTATTGACACGCTTCAACTCCTTTTACCCCAAATTACAATACAAAATGAGTCAGAGGTGGACAATGGGATCAACTATTTAGATTTCCATGTCAAAAGAGGAGTAAATGGACTTTCCTTTGGCATATATAGGAAGAGTTCGACTACAGCCAAAATTATCCCGTACGACTCAATGCACTCGAGAATTCATGCGAATGCGGCAATACGGCACAGTTTTTGACGAGCTCTCACACACCCTGTTGACGACAAGGCCCGTACACATGAACCACTATATTTAAATTAGTGAAGATTAACCAATTCCCTAGACGAGTAACTAAATCCATATTCCGGAGTAACTAAATCCATATTCCATTTCGAGATTCCGGAAGATCTACCTAACCAAATGATAGACGATAAGCAAAAACCCGAACACTGGACAGAACATATACCATGTATCGAGACTATTCCAAAGACCTGCGTATTGCCTTCCGCACGACCAACAACGCCAGAAGGATGTTGAACCCATCCCGAAGAAACGACGTCGTGGATCTTTTCCAACTTTTGGGTGTTTACAGAGTGCGCTGTCCGGACTGTGAGGCGGTCTACGTCGGACCGCCAGTCAGACCTTACCAAGAAAGGTTCAAGGAGAAATCAGAACTGGACATGGCATGCAACGCATGGAAGAGTGCATGAAGATCCTATGGAAAGAATGCGATAAAGGCAAGTACAATCAAAGAAGAAATGGAGATTAGGAGACACCACCAACGCAACGGTATCCTTCTTCTTATTGGCCAAACGACCTTTGAGAGAGACGGAATGATCGATTACCTGACTGGACTGGAAGACCAGCAGCAAAGAGGAAGAGCCCAATAGGTCGGCGCTTTATGAGTAAAAAACAAACGAGTCCCTTTCAAAGACCAATCCGCGAAATGTAGGAATATGACCAATGGGAGAAAACCACAACCAGCAAGACCAGAAACTTCGAAAGGGAGTGAAAATTACAAAATTACAAGAGAAAAAAAAACAAAATTAAGAATCCTTTAGCAATTTTAATAACATAGAATCGCCGAGGGGGCCTGGATCATTATTCAACAGTTGTTTAGGGTCCTTTTTCCCGATCTCCAAGGTCTCGTATGCATCCAACAAGTTCCTGTTCGTCACCGACCTATGTAGTCGACAATCCTCCTTCAAAATGTCATGGCCCGTCTCAAGCATATATTTGGCGACCGCGAATCTCTCAGGCCGGCCGAACTTGGCATGGGCCGTGTGTTCCTTGAACCTGGTTTATAGGTTACGGCACATGGCTCCTCTGTAAGAGTTTGGGCACTGGCTGCACTTAAATCTCGTAAATTGCAAAAGTGGTGGGGTTTTGTCCTTTGGGCTCCCCAGCAAATTTCTCATGATATTTGGATTTTTGTACGATATGGGCAGCTGAGCTTCCTTGAAGATAGCCTGTGGTTAAACACTGAGCCCACTGTTATAAGATATGAACAGTCTATATTTGTGATCCTCGCTGCCGCTGAGTCTTGTTGAATCTTTTACCAATATAGCGAATCATCTTCTGACCAAATCTTTAATCAAATCTGGTCTGTAACCATTGACAACTGCTACTTTTTTTGGTATGCGATCTCCGCACTAAACCTGCCCTTAGACAAGGGGATCTTCAAAGCTCGATCTACTAGGAAGATGAAAGAAGCCAGTTTCTGGCCCCAACAATGGTTGGACGTCCTGTGTATGTAGGTTTTCGATAACATTTAGCTGTTAATGTTCTTGTCTGTAGTCGGCGTTGAATAATGGTCTCAATGAGACTGAAATACGTATATGCCTAAATAAATCGTTGTGGACAAGAGGTTCTTTGTTTTCAATGTCATTATCCACAGTAAACGCACTCTTACCAGCCTTGAGAATGGTGTAGTACTGAAACGCGCCGGCAATAAATGAATTGTATCTGCATTTTTTTAGACCCTCTATTATTTGGATAGCCACTTTGCGTACAAACATCAGGTGGTCATGCTTATCTAGCCACTCAGTGTTTATCTATCTTCCTCAATTTTTTGCTCATCTTTATAGAATGACAAATTGAGATGCATCTTTTAACTGCTGAAGACATTATTTTTAAATTTTGGACAAACTGCATGGCCGTACCCAGGTTTATCGATGACGTTTATCGCTCAGACAAGATCACCTGCCAACTTACAAATACGCTGCTTTGCAATTAAATTGCCCGACCCACAAGGAGTTATCCGAATGAGCCAAAAGTAGGTATACAGCAAGAGATACATCTGAACACACCTTTATTACCTTATGGAGCCAAGACGTGCACTCGTTTGTACAGGGTGTCCCAACGGAAAGCGGCATCAGTAGGTTCTGGCACCACCTTCAGCGGCATTGTTCCAGCCGCAGGTGTAGGTGATCATACAGGTTGGAAAATGTCATCTTGGGGTACGTCTGCCCAGGCCTGGTGCTGTGTCAGTTCATGGAGATTGCGGGGTGATCGTAAACGACGTCCCATCATGTCCCACACGTGCTCATTTGACGATAGGTCTGGGGACCTCGCGGGCCATGGCAGGCAGTTGATATCATGCGGACATGCCATGCTCATGTTTGCTGTGTGCGGTCTGGCGTTATCCTGCTGAAAGAATGGTGTGCAGAAAGGGCAGTAATACGGGCTGCAGAATCTTTGTGACGTACCGTGCTGCTGTCAGGGTGCCTTGGATGGTGACTAAAGGCGTTCTGGTATCGTAGCCGATGGCACCCCAGACCATGATCCCGAGTGTTGGTCCACGATGGCGATACCGGATGCATTGTTCATTGGCACGTTCCAATGGTCTGCGCCACACGCGTAGAGAAATTTCATTGCAAAGCTGTGTAGATGGCCTCCAATTTCCTGAATGCGCAGCAAAATAGGTCAGGGCTCGAGATCCAATCTGCACACTATAGTCATGTGATAGAAGTTAATGATGTCGAGAAATCTACAGATTAAGACGAACACTTGGGTTTTCTTTATAATACGCAGGCTTGGTAAACCCAATAGCCTGGGAGATAATTACTACTCAATATTCCAAAGTGACTAAGGCATGTCCCATAAGTAGAGGCACACATTTAAAATTATTGTTTAATACTGTAAACGAAATTATATCAAACTTTATTTTTTAAATATCATTGAAACACTAATAATTGATAACATTCACAACAATCCAGCTTCCTGAATGCCTTTGTACTCGATCGCTCTGAGGTTCTTCTAGCTCGTCTTCATTACTGCTTTTCCAACTCTTTGGCTACTCTCTTACTAATTTCACCTCATATTCTGCTAAATCCTTTGATGTTTTTATGTGGAACTTTTCGTTTGCCGTATTCCCTTTTGCATAGGACCCAAAATCTCTCAATGCCTCTGGTCTGAGGCGCTTTGAGGGCATTGTCTTTTTTTCTGAATTGGCATCATGTGGTGTTACCAGGTGAGGCCGGAATAAAATTTCTTTCATATCAGGATGCTTGTTAATGAAGGGGATCAGATGCTTTTTCTCGCATTCTTTCAGATACACTTGTGCATTAATTGTCCCTGTTGAAATATAGGGTTGCGAAACGTTCCCGGATTGACCAATGGTCTGCCAAATCATAAACCGTCTCGTAAATTTTGATTTAGGCTTCACTTTATGATTGTATTCAGTCTCACAACGACTTCTGGCATCGTAAAATTTCGGTCCTGGAACGTCAGCTGGGTCCTCAGGTACATATATCTCATCATCAATAACAATTTTCTTTAGAGCTTTTTTATAAATTTTCCTACAGCTAGTTTTTGCCCGCTCTTCTTGACCATTTATGTATTTAGGAGCGGATTATTTTAAATATGACTTAATCCCAAGTTTATATACTTTAATTCTAGCAACAGTAGATTTGGGTATACTTACTTACTTACTTTTCAAACCCGCTTATCCGTTAGGGTCGCGGGGGCAGCAGCCCTATGGAGGATCTCCAGCGATCGCGATCTTCCGCCATCAGGCGCATGTCCTCCCTGGTAATATCCAAGCGACTCGAACCCAGACTCTCCAGGTAGTCTAGCCACCTGGTTCTAGGCCGACCCCTTGGTCTCTTACCCACCGGCTTGGAAAATAACAACTGCCTAGGAAGACTAGTTTGCGGCATCCGAATCACGTGGCCATACCAGCGCAACTGAGACCTCTCAATGCGGAGAAGCAGCGGCTCAACACCTAAAGATTCCCTTATTGTATTGCTGTACACTATCTAGTAGGGTAACACCTGCAACACCTCTCAGAAATCTCATTTCGGCCGCTTGTACCCGCGATCGCACTCTTTCGGTCATTACCCAAGCCTCATGACCATAGGTGAGAATGGGGACAAAGATGGATTTGAAGACGGAGAGCTTAGCTTTGTTACTCAGCTCGCGTTTCGTTACCACGGATCGCCACAGTTCACGTCTGACACAGCTTGCTGCACCGATCCGAGCATCCAATTCTTTCTCCTGCCGTCCATCACTCGTGAATGCAATCCCGAGATACTTGAATTTCTCCACCTGTCTCAATGAGGCTCCACTAACATGGTATATTAATTAATTTATTTTTTTGCTGCAACACGGACAGATGTATCAAAACCATTAGAAAACAATTTTTCCACTCTCTTCAAATTGTTCGGCGTTGCTTGGAACGCAGGACGACCAGGAAGCAATTTAAATTTCACATTCCCTGAATCTTCGTCCTCTGTAGAATATTGTAAATTGTTCGTTTTGATCTGCCCTCTTCTATAAAATGTTTAACATGTACCTTCTTTTCTTTTTGAGCAATATTTTCATAGAAATGCACAACCCTTTTAACACAATGCTCTGCTTCTTTTCTCGCCATTCTTATTGTCTGCTTTCGTAACCTTAGTACGCATGCGCACGTACATTTTAGGCCCTTGTTAAGAATGGAGAAACGTAACGACGCTCCATCAGCGCGCATTTCGAAACTACGTTCATTTAAACTTTGAGCCTCTACTTATGGGGCATGGCTTACTGACACGCACTTCGTAACCATTTGACAGAGTGGAGAGGTTTTTAACTACAAAAGCTGCATACCTTTCTACAAAGAAAAGCTCAGGCTCCAGGGAATTTTGATGAAAAATTTTCAGCGAGTGGGCCGATTTAAAACTAAAAGTTCTACAGGAAAAAACCCAAGAACTTTTTTGATGTGTGTTGCTTTATTACGACAACATTCAACTTTATTCCGCAATCTTCAAGCGTTGCTGTATCTACTACATTTTGTGAAAGCACATTGCCATGCTTTGATTTGTTTCTGCACAGGAAAAAGGCTTACTTGGGTGTGAACACTATCAACACTCAAAGATAAAATACAATCAGTGTTCTATAACTGATTCAAAACCAGCAATGCGCCAGTAAATTCCAAAAGAGATTCAAACTACATGTATCAACAGAAAAACATCGCGCATATTCCGGCGAGAGAAACGCCTAAATCAAAAACAGATGGTCGAGAGCTTAGAGACTGACAGATACGAACTTAGAACCAGACAAATGCATCGGAAAATTAATTACTACATGAAAGGCTACCAACAACGCATAACAGCAATGGAAGATAAGAGCGGCAAACTAATTACGTAAGATACAAAAATATGTGAACGCTGGCGAGCTCCTGAATTGTGATCATCCAAGCGACCAGCTCTGCATCCCACCAGCCACATCACTCACTGCGCAGGGAGAACCTGAGCCACCCCTCGCCGACATTAGAAACGGCATTAAAAAAACCTCAAAATAACCAGGCAGCTGGAGCAGATGGGATACCAGCAGAACTCCTCAAATACGGATGGAAAACACTACACAAGAAGATCCACTCTCTAATCCTAGAGATTTGGCGCACCGAACACATGCCCAAAGAATGGACAGAAGCGCTAATTGTACCCATTGCAAAGAAAGGAAGTTAGCGCAACTGCAAAAACTACAGAGGCATTACCTTACTTTCATCATGTTACAAAGTCCTGTCCCACAAAGACTCACACCCTAAGCTGAAGACACACTTGGGGAATACAAAGCTGTATTCTGTCAGAACAGATCCACTATTGATCCAATATTCACCTCCAGACAACTAGTAGAAAAGCACTGGGAATATAACCTACCATTACATAACATCTTCATAGACTTTAAACAGGCCTATGACAGCATCCACAGAAACAGTCTATGGAATGCCCTCAAGCAATTTGGAATACCACCCTAGCAAATATGTGCTTGGATATACAAGATATATGGCCCTGTTCAAAGGGAGATCAGCTCCCTTTTCCGTGTCCACAGGCCTCAAGCATGGGGATGAACTCACCGCTACTGTTCAACCTTGTCCTAGAAGCAGCCATGTGGAACACATCGACGATCACACATGTAGACGACATCAACATTATAACCAGCACCAGGGAAGAAGCGAGAGAACAAACATATAAATTCCCCAGCAAGTCACCAGAACAGGACTACAAATCAATGAAAACAAAACCAAATATCTTTCTATAACCAGAAAACATTACGACATGAAAGCCCCTAGATTCAAATAAGATATGTGGAATGCGTAAACAGCTTAAAGTACCTGGGATCCACTGTCAATTCCTCAAACCGGATACAGAAAGACGTCAGTGCCAGATTGATAGCAGGTAACATAACATACTTCACCTTACAACACTTCTTCAGGTCCAGGCTCATCAGCCACACAACCAAAACAACTATACAAGACCATCATCAGACCAATAGTCCTACAGGCCAAAACAAAACAGGACAAGGAAAAAAATCCAATGGTGCGATTCGAGACCCAGAAATGGGTGAGTGGCATATCACACAAACTCAGAACCGAGAAATACAAAGACGCACCAATCATGATCATTCTGAAAGCGAGGCGGGTCCAATGGCTGGGACAGTGGAGAGAATGGACACTAACAGATCGGCCAAGCAAGCCCTCCGAAGTAAGACCTCGTGGCAAGATGAAGACCTCGCAGAAGACTGTGCAAATGCTGACAGACAACATTATGCAAGAATTAGATATGCCCCAGATCCAAGACTGGCAGACAAATGCCAGGGACAGAATACAACAGAGAAAGATAGTGGCTGCAGCAAAGAGTCTCAATGACTCAGGAAGAAGATCAATGACAGTATAACCCAGTTAACATGAACAAAACCCTTAGTCCCATCCCCCTGAAGCATTTAGTGCAAATTTCACCTGTTAACACGAACAAATTTTTTTCAATTTTCAAATCTAAGCCGTACATTTTTTTATTAAATTTGGTATTATTTTGGTTGAATTTCCATCCAAAATAAAGTTTCAACTAGCAACTCCATGTGTAACAGCCACTCCACCTATCATAGCCACTTTTCATTTTCCTCTAAGCAGAGACCGTTAAAAAAAGCCAATGGGCCTCTAAGCCAATGAATGCGGACAAAAATTACAAATTTTATAAAAAATGATTGCTGCAATTTTTTGTATTAAACACATTTGTAGCAAACCATCCCACATATCCGTGTTTTTTATACATTTTGCTTTCGAAACCAGAAGTGGACTTCGTGAGTCATGCCAAAACCGCTTAACATGAATTCCGGATAACATGAACTTTTAGTCCAGTCCCCTGGTGATACACGTTAACCGGGTTATACTGCATTTCTATTAAATTTTATGAAAATGACATTTATCAATAATTTATTTTAATTCTTATTTATCATATTTTTTTCAAAATAAAATGTTTTATTGAATTTTTTATTTGTGGAGTTGTTTTTTTTTCTCCAAAACATCATGAAAATTTAAGGGGCAGCTTATATTCAGGCCAAATAAATACAGATAATTTATTTGAGCAAATTTGAAAATGATAACCAAATTTGCCCTGTTGAAATGTCACGTCAAATTCGCCCCGTTTGAGCGAATTCAGGTGCCTGGGTGATGTGCAAAGTTCCATTAAGATCGCTCAAAGGGGCAAATTCGACATGTGACATTTAACTATGAATCCGAGCCAAAAAAAATATATCTGTACAAGTTTATATAAAATTTTAAACTTCAATCTGTAAATACTCTAACTATTTAATCTTATTCGCAACAAAAAAACAAAAACTCAATACATCGTAGCCTATTAAACATTTTCTCATTTCTACTAGTAAACCTGCACTATTGAAATAGCGAGCGACAACACAGGCCAACGATGAAAAATCCTGAATGAATTTCCCTTATTTTTGTGGTTTTTAGTGTACTGAATCTGAATCTGCTTTTAGATTTTTTCTACCATATCATATTTCCAAGTTCTGCACATAGACTGCAATGCTTAATTAAAAGGTGTGAAGAGAAGTAAAAATTCTTATCCATATTTTTGGGCCACAGGAAATTTATCAGGCCACTAACTCTGAATAATTTAAAAGTGTTTCATTGAAAAAGAAGAAATCTCAGATAGGAAAAAACTGAGCTCAGATATGGATTCAGCAAAAAGCAGAAGAATTAGCTCTTAATGATAAAGATGATACTTTAAAAAGTTATTTTTTTGGCCTGTGCAAATTATTCTTATCAGTCCAAAGCGTTAAAATAAGCCCATCCTAGATGCATTCCTCACCCTTTTCTCGCTCCAAACGGACATGTCCACTTCAAATTTTTGTGATACTCTGCACAGTTACTTGACTTTACAATCAATCGACTTCCGGTTAGCTCAGATCCTATGAAGAAGGTTTATACCAGGGGTGACCAACCTGCGGCCCGCGGGCCAAATGCGGCCCTCCAAAGGAATTTATGCGGCCCGCGAAATTAACTATTTACCGTAAAATATATTAACAAGTAAGATTGTACGTGGTTAACGCTTCATAAAATATTTGAATATATTTGAATTAAAAATTGTTGGCCCCTTGAAAACCTTCAGAAATTTATCTTGGCCCGAGACAAAAAAAGGTTGGTCACCCCTGGTTTATACCTTTTTGGACTAGACTGTACATAAGCCTCACTGAAAAGAAAGAGCTATAGGTAATTTAGGAACTTGTTTCTACTTGAAATAGCATTAATCTCTAATAATGTCAAATAATGAATTTTGTTTCTGGGCAACTATAATTTTAAACTTCATAGCCAATTGTCTCCAACTTTAAAAATATTTTGTTGAGATTCAAATACATATGTTATTAAAAATTATTGCTCTTAATTTCTGTATGACTCTTATACAGGGTGTATCTAAACCCGTCACAAGCTTCTGGTGGTGATTCCCCACAGCGAGATGAAAACAAAAGTTCATATAAACACGGTTTGGATAATGAACAGTTTATGAGATTTCCACAGTTAAAAATGAAGTTTCCGTAGCTGGTTTCGTACTTTGTGGATGGCAGGTGACATGCGGAGAAGAAAAACCAGCTGCTGAAACTTCAATTTTAACTGCAGAAATCTCAAACGGTTCGTTATCCAAACCATGTTTACATGAACTTTTGTTTTCATCTCGTTGTGGGGAATCACCACCAGAAGTTTGTGACGGGTTTAGATACACCTTGTAGAATGTAGTTATTAAAATATGCTCCTAATTTTTGAAATGATATTCAACATGATTTACAGTGTAAGTGGTGTAAACTCTTAAAAGAAAAAGAAAAACGATAAACAATATCAATTTTAGCAAAAACATTTGTATATTCAAACAATCTTAATGTTTTTACATGCACAAGGAATGACTATTTGCAGAAGTTGAGCAGACTCATTTCCAATATAACCTGTCAAAAAGAAAAGAAGAAATTATTTTAACAGAACATGTCAACATTCCAATTCTACTTAACATTAAAATTCAAATTTAACTGTATTAAAATTTACAAATTTATAAATAACGGGCAAAATAATCATTCAATGAAAACAATCCTGTCAATTTGAATTGTTGAGAGGATTGTTTTCATTGAATGCATAAGACTAGAGTGTACATTCAAATCAACTGGTGAGAAACTGGAAAGGACTGTGGATAACGACATGACCAAATGACAACAACCTCTTGTCCACAAAGAATTTTATTAAGCATATACGTATTTCATTGAGTTCATTATTCAATACCGATACAGAGTTTGGTTGAATTACAGAGAATATATATAAGGGCTGGAGTGGCCATTATCCAATAAAATAATAATTATTTTAAAACAATGTTCTGCAGATGGGAAGAACCCAGGTTTACAGCAGTTAGTCCATCGCTCTGGAACATGGCACGACAACTTATGAACTTGGCTCGTGTTGCTTCTCCAGTTGTAAATCACTGTTGATACACTCGACTCTCGCTAATCCGGCCCTCAATAGTCCGGCCTCTCAGTAGTCCAGCACCCAATTCCCGAATTCAAAACTTTCAATTTCAGAGCTACAGAAGTTAAGAATTCAAAACTTTTACTTTCAATTAATTCTCACTCTCAATATGTCGTTGAATAAAACACGTAACTTTGGAGCTGTCACAAATAAAAAGAAATTTTGGAGAATTTGAAGAAAGGTAGTTCCCAAAAAATATTGCTTCGGAGTACAACGTTAGACGTGCCACGATTTACGACATAAAGAAGAAGGAAAATCAGCTTCATCAGTATGCGAGCCAAATGGACAGCAGCTTGGGGAAATGAAAGATTATGAAAAAAGTGAGAACAATGAACTTGATACAGCTGTTTGCACATGGTTTGTACAGCAAAGAAGTAAAGGACTACTTATCAGTGGCCCCATAATCAAAGAAAAAGCGCTAATGTTTAACATGTGTGTTATTATGCAGCTAGCAGATTCATGGGACATTGCAGATAGCAGAACATTACAGAAATCTTGGAAAAAATTGTGGCCTTTTTTATAATTGTGATTGATTCAAATGAGAATGATGAACCAGTAAATCCAGAAACACCAATGCCTAATTTTGTATTCATGGAAATGTGTCACTCGCTCCCAGGAGGACTAGAAGTTGAAATAGAGGACATTAATATGTGGTTGAATAAGGAAAATTTTGCTCAAAATTATTTAATAGATGAAGAAATCATCCAAAGTGTATTGGAAGACACAGATGAAAATGAAGATGAGGAAGAAGACATTACAGAGGAGAGATGAAGATATCTCTCACAGCAGATGCTGAAGCTGGCAACCTTTTCCTGCGCTACATAATGCAACAATCAGACACGTGCAGTACTGATGTAAGGCTTGTAAAGCGACTGCGAGATAAAGCAAGCCACTAACTTATGTTCTCATTGAAACAGAAAAAAATATTTGACATGTTTTGATTTAAATTAGAAATATTAAATTTCAGCATTTTTTTAAAATTAAATTTCAGCGTTTGTTTGTTAAAATTCAAAGTTTACATAAAGTTATAATACTGTTCAAATCAATTTATTTAATTCAAACTCTGTAATCCGACACCCCTTTGTGCAAGGAATGGCCGGATTAGCGAGAGTCGAGTGTAATTGCGTTTACCGTGTACTCAGATGTCCCTACCTTCAAATGTTGCCATAGATCCCTAACAACCATAGATCTAAGGAGAATGCTAACTACCTTGACGTAGCGTGCCTGGATAAGTGCGGAGAAGGGTGGTATCAACTCTTACTTCCGCCCGCCATTTTGATCCCAAATGCGCTCAGCCACGCAGAGGAGAACGCATGTTTTTTTGCTTGTACGATACTAACAGTCTCTGTTGGTAATGTTAGAATTCTCTCTATTTTTCTGAATTTTTAATCATTTGACCTTTTAAAGTAGGTTACTAATATCGAATTTTAACAAGCAAAATGATGCCTGGTTGTTGCATTCCTGCATGATAGCCAAAACTTATTCTTAGGCTATGCCTGCATGTAGCAATCGCTTTGACAAAGGTGGAAGGCTTTTTCGCTTTCCTGCAAACACTACAAAGAGGAAATTACGGGTAATTCAAATAAAAAGAAACAAGTTAGGTTCAGGCTACAGAAGATGAATAGGACAGTTATTTCAAACTTGAATGTAACAAGTACTGAACATGGCATCATCGAATATTTAGGAGTCACGATCATTAAAAAGATATTCTGAGATGAATAAAAAATTTTCGTATGCTACAAAGCTTTATTGATGAAGAACACATCTAGATATTAATGGAGCCAATTAGAATTTGGGAAAAGTTGTACGTTTTCATATGATTATACATGGCGTTTGCTTGTCAATCGACGTGGTTTGTTTAGGTTGACTTCGCCGAGGGGGAATAACCCCCTCCCCCTCATCTGTTCTTGCTTTCGACTTCATATTTCATCAAGAAATGTAACTCAGCAAAAAAGCTGATTATGGGAGTAAAACATGTGGCAGGTGAAATATGGAATAGTTTTGTTGTTAATTAAAATCAAAACAAAAAACAAAAGAAATTTGTGCCATTTTTTTGTAAGTTTATTTTTTTTCTGTGATATTTATGTAAAGAAATAAAATAAAAACAAACAAATAGTTGTACATACATCTACAGGCTTAATTTAAAATTGCATAGCTTCAGACAACAGTAAATTTGTTTAAAATAACGATGAATTTAGCATAGTAACTCATGCTCAAGTCTCCACCCTACCTTGATGCAACACTACCTGCCATCTGTTGAGAGAAATTTCAACTGTGTCTACATCTTAGCTAAGGAAAATTCTAACTACATGTACCTTTAAATTTTAGCAAATTTTTACCATTCTCGGCCCTGCAAGGTTCATTGGTCACTATTTTCCGGGGGGTTGCCAAATATTTACGTACTCCAATCTATCTAGTTACAGGGGGCGGATAATTTCTTCCCGGACAACCACAGGTGGCTAATGGTTCGAGTTTCTTTTTTTTTTTTAATCACTGGTGACAGCTACAGTGCTTTTTTGGTTTGGTTCTTTAAACTAACCTAATAAATACATACATAGCCCAACCTGTTTAATTAAAGGAACACATTATTTTACCCCTGGCTATCACAGGTGGCTAATGGTTCATGTTTTTTTTTTAATTTCCCAAACCAACCATAGTGGCTCTTCTGGCCTCTGACTTAATCAAACCAGCCAAACTCATACATACCCCAAACTGTTTAATTACAGGGGGCAGTTTTGCAGACATCAACGCCTGCCAAACACTATGAAAAGCTCATCAACGAAAAAAACGACCTATTGGCCGCTTACAAACACCCATAACCCAAAAAGATGAAGAAATTGCAGAGTTGAAATGGCAATTAACAAACAAACCAAAAGAAACCAAAGCTCTAACAACCAAAACCCCCAGAAGACCAAAAAAAGAAAGCTCCACCAACGGCAACCAAACCAAACCCAAAACCCAGACAAACAATCCTCAACCCCGCATGCGAAAAATGCACCCACGGATTAACGTCAATGGCAAGACTGTCCGGCGACAAAGAATCACAACTACAGTTTTTAATCGACCATCAAACAAACAAACAATTTCAAATGCGGCCAACCATGTGAACTCAACATACAAAACCTGCAATTCTACTGCCGTAAACAGAACAAAGTGCATCTGTGGAGGCCGCGAAAAACTCATTGAAAAATGCAAATTCAAAGCATCCGCACTATCAGGCACATGGTTCGACAACACTAAACTTACTATAGAAAAAGTGTGTATCATAACATCATTCATACTAACCCTCCCCCACTCCACCAATAGTTACTCACAGAAGAAACGGGCTGCTCAAACCACACAATAGTCAACTGGTAGAGTTTTATACGTAAAGTGTTCATCAACGACATAACCACAGAAGAGAAACGAAGGGGAAGAAAAATCAGCAGACCAGGCACCAAAATTGAGTAGATGAGACGAAGACGGGAAAAAGAAAATACAACCGAGGCCGCATAATTGAGGGACAATGGATTTTTGGAGGTATCCAAAGGGACACACGTGAGTGTTTCATAATCCCAGTCGAAAAAGAGACACCAGCACACTCATCACAGCTATCAGTGAGTACGCCGAACCCGGCACCACCATAATCTCAGACTGCTGGAAAGCATATCAGTCATTGGATCCAAAATTATTCAAACACCGCATAGTAAATCAACGATACAATTTCGTTGACCCTGGCACAGGTGCTCACACATAAACAATGGAAAGAGTTCGATGTGAAGTCTGCAGCAGCATCCCTCGATTCAGCCACAAAAAACACCATTTCGCTGGACACATCGTAGACTTCATCTGGAAAAGAAAGACCCCGAGAGAACATAGATTCCCCGGGCAAGAATGTACCCCGGAAAGGAAAAGCCGCTGCCTCCACTCAAAGAACCATGCTTCTTCCTGGACAAACCCTCCACTAGCTGAACCTGCACATAACAAACACAGCCCAAACACCACAACCTCCAACCACACATTTACCTACTCCCACTCTCCACCAAATCCCAAAAAAGTGAAACAACCAACCAACAAAAATCAAAACCATCAAAACTACTCAAAGCAACTTCAAAAAAACAAGAAAACGCACTCCAACACCCAAACACCGAAAAACACATACAACACAAACACAAATAAAAAAACAAACTCTCCCTATAAAAGATGATTTCACCCCAACCAAAAGCCTAAAAAACTTAGACAAGAAACGACCACCATAATCTGACCACAGCCCGCATCACACTGCGATGAAATTAACAAACAACTGGAATTTAGTTTTTTGGTCTCAGAAATGCGTCCCAAACCTCACAGCTTAGTTGGCAAAGGCACCGGCCCCGCAAGCAAAACGCCCAACTGCCCCAAGATCGAATCCCATCAGCAGGGGGGGGGGGGGGGGGGAATGTGATGAAACAAATATATAAAATCTGTCTGTGAAATTAATAATATATAATTCATTGGAATTTGGCCCATCTTTAAAACAAATATAATATTTTGATTTTTGAAATGAAAGTCTCATTACAAACCAAGTTTGAGTCACCAGATAGGAGCAATAATGTGTAAATAGTATGATTAAAGAAAATTACATAGCACTATTTTAGCAATTGCCTTTTTTTTTTTCTTTTTTTTTTTTTTAATTTTTATTTTAAGGTTTCCCTCGTCGGCCCAGGCAGGCAAAAAGGGGGAAGAGTGTCCTTCAACCTCATGTTTCTATAGTAACAGACATCCATTGCCTTGGGAGCAGGAAAAGGGGGGGGGGGGGGCAGTCACCCGTTCGTTTCAAGAGTCAGTTGTCTTGACAAATGAGAAATTAGGAAGCTGGGGCCGACGAGAGGGAACCGCAAAACAGGCAAAAGGAATAAAAAAAAAAAATAAAAAAAAAAAATCCCGCACGGGAATTTTGAAGAAGAGACAGATGGAAACTACTGAGAGAACAGCAGCGAGGAGTGCACTGTATGATGCGTCTCTTCTGGCAGAGGTGAGTGAGTGTATTCAGTTTGTGCTTCTTTTCCAGTGATGGGAAGCCATTCTACGTTTCTTCGAGAAAGGACGTAGGGAGACATCCTGCCATTAAGACATAGTACATGGCTCTTACGTATGAAACAGTGGAAAACAGGAGAGAAAAGAGACTATTTGAAAATATTTAGAGAAAAATAAAGACTAGACCATTTTGCTTATAAACAAGCCAATATTTAAGCAATGGAGAGTTCTCTGTACTGTCCTTCTCGATGAAGTTGATGGAGGCCTTACAGTACATATTGGGAAAGAAAACGCACAGAATTCCGACTGGTTTCGCCTTTTATTCCTGGCTTTATCAAGGACACACATGAAGAGGTTCAAGATACCTTTTTATATACAAATTATGTTGGTATAAACAGTCAATGATTGCATACCTTTGTATTATAAAAAGGCATGTGTCCGATATGTCCAAACGACGCAAAAATACCTTGCTGTATTTTTGTCCAGTGGAATCCTGCCACAATAACCAGGACCTTTTTATTCTACTACACTTGCCCAGTCGATTGCTTTTCAACTGCGATCAAGATTGATGACTTAATATAACTAAAATGTTTTTTTGTCTTTTTTAAGAGCCCTTGGAAGATGTGTCCTTCCTTGCAATCAACAAAAAATCCACGTGTTACAACATATCTGAATGGAAATGTTTAGATGGCATGAAGATCCAATAGGCCTGCAATAATCGAGAATCCTAAATACAAGTAGCACCACCTTAAATGAGTTTCAGATTTGAAGGCGCTCCCTATAATGGACAGATCGTTTCGTTTTCGATTTTGCTTCGTGGGCAAAAGATTAACAACGGCCATAAAAAAGTCGTGATTTTGGTAAATGACTTTGCTTAAAAAAGCGAGTTTAGCGAGAAATTTTGACAAAAGCGAGTAATAGAGAACTTTTAAAAGAAAAAGCAAGAATAGTGAAAAAGGAGACTTCGTAAGATCCCTGCGTAATATGGAAATTGAACCGAGTGAACAGCAATGGTAGGAGTGACTGTGATACTCTGCCGGGTGATGCCAGACATCAGGAACCATGCCACGGAGGAAAGGCCTAAGTGTCGAGGTCTACGGTCGATATGATGCAGCAGGCGTCGAAATGGATGACAGACCAGCTGGTTTGGAACCAGCCACGGGAGATATGTGACACAAAAAAAGCTTGTATAGCTGAAGTGCACAATATGTGTGGAAGACAACAGTTAAACCCTATTAACAGCCAGTACACCTCAAAATCATCGTGGTAGAGATATCCCCTGCTGACTATTTAATGCAGCTACTTCGACACGGAAGTGTTAGATAAGTAGGATCATCATACTGGAATATAACCGGACAGTCAGTCACGAGGTAGTAAATTCATGTTAATTATCGGGCCCACACGTGTGATTATTACTGAAGTAAACATCTGTAAAGATTTGATTTATGTTTTTGATTAATGATCTTGACATTAAAGCATTTAGACTCAGTATTCACAAAAAAAAAGAAAAAAAAAAAAAAGTACAGTCGTCCCTCTGCAAGTTGGTATTCTACAAGTCAGGAAATTCCACAAGTCGGCAACTTTTTACAAGCCAAGATGGCAGACAAGGACTTCAGGTTGGGGATTTTTGCTAACAAAGTAAATTGGTGGCAGTTATTACGATTAAAATACCGTATGCAAAATTAACCAATTTTATGGTTCCCCTAATACGTACAGCCCGTTTTGAAGGGCTATGAAAGTCAATTATAGAAATTAAGGTGCAAATTAACATAATCTTGCTTTCTTCAAACCGTTTATTTTCCCCGAAATTGGAAATGGCAATTAATTATAGAGGAACTCCTTCCCCCGAACTCCAAATTCGGAAAATGCATAAGCAGCTACATTTTCCATTACAAAACATAAAATGGCGATTTGTGATTACGGTTAACTTAATTTGAAAAATACCCGCCATCTTGGAATTCTGCAAGTCGGAAAAATCCACAAGACAGCAAGGCCCTGGAACCGAGGTTGCCGATTTGTGGAGGACGACTGTACAATAACACGAAACAAGAACAAAGGACACGAAACAAAAAACCAAAGAAGCAACCAAAACATCAAAAACAATCTAACAACCAAGACACCGCCCATTTTTTATTACTTCTGCGAAAAACAATCACCCCCAAAAAAACCAAGGCCATGTTTTATTCCCTATCCCCTCAAAATATATCACCCACTTTTAGAATCTCATCCACAGATGGAGCCATGAAACACCAACAAAACATATTTTTTCATTCAAACTCAGTTTCCCCACGCAACCCAGTGGAAGAATTGAGAAACAGATACTTCACAACAAAAAATTGTGAAAATCCACCATGAAAAACAGCAAACAACATGGTATCCCAATGCAAAAATAATCCAAAACCTAAACAAATTTCATGATAAAATCAGAATTTTCCCGGAAAAACAAATGACATAAAATGACTTATCAGACCCAAAACAAACGTAACACACACACACACACACACACACACACACACACACACACACAGATATATTGCCGGTTTGGCCAGTCTCCGACAATACCATAATATTGTATCCTTCAAAGGCATAACCGATTACCACTTTCATTTTGGCCATAGTTATTAAGAAATTAGGGAAAATGCTAGGCCAACGGAACATCGGTTGCAGGCAGACACAATTCTCAACCATTGAACAAATTAGCCTACCATTTTCCTGTTGTTTTTTTCAACTTCTTAATAATTATAATCGAAAGTGATTGTCAGTTACTGTTGTGAAAGATACAATATTAGTTTTCAGACAAATTTATTGTTGCCTGAAGCTATGTAATTTTAAATTAGACCTGCAGTTGTATACACAACTATTTGTTCGTTTTTTTTTATTTCTTTACATAAATATCACAGATAAAAATAAATAAATTTACAAAAAAAGATGGCACAAATTCCACTTGGTTTTTGTTTTAATTTTAATTAACAAAACTAAACCATATTACACCTGTATATGTTTTACTCTCATAATCAGATTTTTGACTGGGTTACATTTCTTAATGAAATCTTAAGTCGAAAGCAAGAACGGATGAAGCCCCCCACCCCCCATGTCGATCGACGAGCAAACTCCACGTATAACCATATGAAAACGTACAACTTCGCCCAAACTCTAATTGGCTCCATTAATATCTTCATCTCAGACGTGTTCTTCATCAATAAAGCTTTGTAGCATATGGAACAATATTTTATTCACCTCAGAATATTTTTAATGATCACACCCCCTAAATATCCGATGGTGCAGTGTTCAGTACTTGTTACGTTCATTTTTGAAATAACTGTCATGTTCATCTTCTGTGGCCTGGACCTAACTTGTTTCTTTTTTATTTGAATTACCCATAATTTATTCTTTGCACTATTTACAGGAAAGTGAAAAAGCCTTCCACCTTTGTCAAAGTAACTGCTACGATAAATGATCAAAAAGTAATCTTGAGTCTTCCCCGGAAGTGGAGAAAAGTTTCCCCAAGATTGCAAGTGGACTCGCTCCGATGGTAGGTAGTACGACTCTCCAAGTGCAGGTCCAGGATCGGTTGCAAGCTGTTCGGTGTATCCAGCTCTTTAGGACCCCACCTTATCCGTCGGTTTATAGGCATCCCCGGTTGGATTAGGGGCGGAAGCTACCCAACACCACTAGAATAACACCAACGGCGAATGAATCCGTTGGTGGTCTTTTCATCTACCCCTGCTGTAGGTGCCTTTCGCTCCCCGATGCAGGGGTACCCTAGAGTTAGGTATACTACATTTTATTAAGTGGGGACTTTCCAGTATATTAGTGTAGCTGCCGAGAGTCCAAAAGACTGTTTGGGAGCCACTCCACTCCCCAGCGTTTCTCTATATTTGGCTGCACTGTGCACTTGGCCAGAAGCAAATAATTTTTTTCCTCTCCTGCATTTTTGCAGTGAAAAAAACAACTCTGCCCCTTTAACTGAACTAAAATGGATATTATTTTTCCTGGATATAATAGATCATTGTATTCAACCGCAACATATTCTCCTTCATGACGATCTTTTTTCCACTGTT
The DNA here is from genome assembly GCA_023313115.1 of Rhysida immarginata. NCBI lineage: Eukaryota > Metazoa > Arthropoda > Chilopoda > Scolopendromorpha > Scolopendridae > Rhysida > Rhysida immarginata. The sequence continues at coordinate 1,368,639 of JAHWFO010012261.1, read as the reverse complement.
CTTTCTCCTACTACCATGTCCATTCGTTCATAATTGCCTCCCAAAATAACGTGGCAGACTGTTTGTACGAAAGTTATTCAAAACATTTTGTCTCCTGGTCCGCAACTTTTTTATTTGTTAACCGATTTTCAAAATTGTTTTCGTATCTGATACTTACCAGGGTTCTCCCCAGGCCCTTTTCAACGGGCGCGCCGCCCGGCTGATTTTGGTGGCCGCCCGGCTGAATATACAAAAAACTGCACACCACTGCATAGTATTTCATTTGTTTTTCATTTTTGTCCGCCCGGCTATTTTATCTTTCCACCCAGCTGATAACATTTTCTGGGGAGAACACTGCTTACATTTGTCCTCTATGTAATGCACTATTCACTTTTCCACATAGTCCCCATCCCTTACCATGCATTGTGCCAACGCATGACTAGTCGGATGAACCCATCGGAGAGGAATTCCGGGGTCGTTGTCGACACCAGGATTGAATGGCAGCTTTGGGCTTTCTTCTGCAGCACGATAATGCCCGCTCACATACAATCACCACACACCAAAGATGTCACAGCACTTATAGTTCAAAGATGAAAAACTACAGTTCAAAAGTGAAAGACTTTGCACCTTGTGACTTTCACCACTTCCCAAAGAAGAAAGAGCACCTAAAGGGACACGAGTTACGTTCTGACAAGGTGAAAGATGCCATTCAATCCTGTGTCGACAACAAGCCCAGAATTCCTCTCCGACGGGTTCAACCTATTAGTAACGTGTTGACCCAATACGTGGAAAGGGATTGGGACTATGTCGAAAAGTAAATAGTGCATTACACAGAGGACAAATGCAAGTATCAGATACAAAAAGAATTTTGAAAATTGGTTACCAAAGTTACGGACTGGGAGGCAAAAATTCTTGAATAATCCTCATATTACAGAAATTTCGAATACTGTCACCAGAGTGCGCAAAAAGCTGTGCACCTGTGCGCCATCTGAAGCATGCAATGTGCCTGTATTTTACCAAACTTTTATTACCTTTGTAACCAAAATACATTTTTATAAGAAAACTGGTATTACTGGTAATGCCATTCACACTCCTTTGCTCTAACCAAAATATCACATTCAAGCTCTCAATACAGTCAAATCTCGTTACGGTGAACTCGTATACCACGAATCCTTGTCTGATTCAAACTCTAGTGATTTTTCTAGGCGTTTTTAGCCTGGCGCTGCGCCCGGCCATTTTTCGTTGCACCCGGCCATTTTTCATTGCGCCCGGCCATTTTTCGTTGCGCCCGGCATTTTTTAAAACAGTAGTCAGTATTAGATACTAATCTGTACAAACAAATTTCTTTACTTAAACGCCTCCCTCCTCTAGAGCCGTGCGCAACGATCACGTGTTTCCTGTCGTTCGCAGCCACGTGATTAATACTTCCGGTACAGAGCATTGAAAAGCTCTGTTACCCTATGGTTCCGTGTCCAACAAAATGTTGAATGTACTTTCATATGTTCTCTTTGTATTTTTATCTAGGTTCTGTATTAAATTTCAAGCATTACCTGGCAAAATCTATTTCCGGTATTTTGGCAAGTCTCGCTGTTGGGACTACTTCCGGTATTTTGGGAGGTCCCATTTTTAGGGCTACTTCCGGTGTTTCCACTGGAGCACCCGGTTATACATATTTTCTAAAAAAATCACTAAACTCTTTTTCTCAGTTTGGTTGGCTGGCTACTATTCATATGAAATTTCACTAGCTCTACAACGAACTCTGTTTTCACGAAATCTCGGATAAGTCAAACCTAGTTTCAGGTCAAAGTTCATAGTATACAGTAGTTATGTACTGTACAGGGTTAAGGAATCAATGTACTGGGTGGCGCAAAAAATGTTAGAAAGTTTTTATCTACTACGAGGTTTATAATACGAGGTTACAGATTCTTGTTATCCTAGTTATGCTATAACAAACATACTGAAATTTAATGCAGAAGGTTTTTAAAGCGATTTCCATCTGCTGCAATCCTTGTGTAAAGCCATGAACTCAAAAAAGGTGTTAGAAAATTTTTGTCTACTGTGGTTTAATCGTACGCCATAAATGATTTTCCTTGTGATACTGTTCTATTGCAGTTCTGAACATTTTATAGCTCACTCACTGATGAGCTCATTACATTTCAGAATGGAAGCACTAACGTTGGAACAGCACGTGTTTATCATAAAGAAATTTTGCCAAAATGCTGGAAGTAATGTTGTAGTGAGACGCTTTTTCAACAGAACATTTTTACAGGTTGGTGAAACGTTTAGAAACATGTTGAAATCCTACCTGCAAGAAACAGTGGTTTGGATAGATACTGTTTGGGTCTCAAGAGAAGACATCCGGGGTGCAGAATTCCACCACTACACGACAGAAACGTTTGAGCGAGTTCATTTCTAAAAAGGTTGGACAGATATTCTAAGACTATCACACAATAAACGTGCAGTTCAAGAAAACGTGTTAAATAGAATTACAAACACATGAAAATGATATTCAGTAAGGGTTTACACAATAAGTTACATGTAATTCATAAAACTGAGTGATAGTAGTGATTTTCTTTCTTTTTTTTTTTTTTCAATAATGAAAACAACGTTTGATAGACTCAACATCAATTTTTTAATCATCGCTGTCCAACATCAGTATCCAACCTTTTTAGAAATGAACTCACCCAAACGTTTCTGTCGTGTACATAGTGGTGGAATTGTGCAACTCAGAGGTCTTGAGTCCCGAACAGTAGTAGTAATTCAACGTACAGCTTTACCTTTGTTTGATAACAAATGCTCCTTACAATTTGCATACTTAATATTCTAAAAATAAGATTGAAATGTTACAGAAGCAAAGCCTAATTGTTTGCATTGGTGTTGGTGTTTCCCCATGGAGCGTTTTTACCTTCGAGAAGATGGATGATATGCATCTGGTGTATGGAGCTGCTAATGGTAACGGAAGAGCAGCTAGGAGACTTTACGAACAATGTTTCCCAAACAGACATCTGCCTAACCATTAAATGTTCGCATGGTTACATCAAAGGCTGAGACAAACCAGATCATTTACAACCTGCAAACAGGATGCTGGTCATAGAAGAGACAGACAACAGATCAGCTGAAGAGGAAATAGTTTGACCGTTTGAAGAAAACCCCCGTACCAGTACGCAGAGCATTGCACATGCATTGAGTGTAGCGCATAGTTATGTCTGGACTGTTGCACATAAGTTCCAGCTACGTCCATTTCATTATTACAAAGTGCACGCTTTGGAACCACGAGATTACAATCCTCGTCGGGAATTTGCAAGATGGTTTCTGCAGAAATATCATGAGCAGCCTGATTTTCCTGCCTTAGTCCTTTACACAGATGAAGCGTTGTTTGGACGTGAAGGACTGTTCAACACCCATAATTCCCATGTTTGGGATTATGAATCAACGCATACTACATTTGTCAGTGATGCCGCTAGGCAAAATCAGCGTGGCGCAGCGCCATGCTGCCCCTTGCCCCGCCATGCTGCCCCTCGGCCCACCCATGCAACCCCTCGGCGCTGCACAAACCCAAGAAACTGAAACCAATAAATGCCAACAATGTGCGGCTTAAATATTCATTGGAGCTTATCACTGTGACGTGAGTGATTTAAAGCTTAAACATTTTAATTAAACTGCTACGTACATTCATTTAAAATATTAACTGCATCAGTTTAGTTGGTAGCCGTGACGAGCTGTTTATCACGTAACTCCTTGTGCTTTTTTTTTTATCCTCCACGCTGAAAAGTCGAGCCTTTTTTATTCGTGTGTGGTGGTTTCCTGTGGTCGCTTTACTGTCAAAACAAACAGCTTCGTCCGCGAGAAGAAGTATTCCTCAATAAGCTTTCATGTTTAAATTAGCATTAATAAAATGTTGAGGGATAATACAGATCAACTGTATAAGGTATAAAGCAGTGTTGGGCATAAGTCGATTAAACGATTACATGATTACACTAAACGATTACACTTGTAAATAAAACATTAATTTAGTCGACTAATAGAATTAATCATCAATCTCGATTAAAAGAATTAATTGTAAATCGTTAATTTTTTTTAAATAATCGATTACATTTTTAATCAAAACATTAAACCGTGATTAATTTAATCGACTAATGAGATTAATCAACAATCTCGATTAAAAGAGTTAATCGTCAATTTTTAGTTTTTAATCGAACTTGCTTATTTTGATACTTGGGTAATTGAAATTGAAATGTGAACTTATGAATGGCATTTAACAATAGGTAATCATGGCAATGCTACGTATGAAATATTTATATGTCAATATTTACATGTCAACATGTCAATCGTTAAATTCGGAACATACCAGGTATCGTGAAAACTTAAACTAACAAGAATATAACACATAATACGGTTTTCAAATATGCTGAAAAGAAGAATATAAAAATTTGTTATTTAATATTACAGTAACATTTTATATACAGCAATGGCGAAAACTGCATGTAAATTTACGTATTCGATTGCAACGTTCACACGAATCTTTCCAAACACGCGAGAAATGAGAAATGAAATGCTCGCACGTCTAAATGTTTTAAACTACTGCGCCTATCTTCTTTCCACTGCTAGAGCCATTCATCCCTTCTTAATCAAAGTTACCATAAACGTCAGGAGAGAAAAATCATTGTCGCAAAGTATTGTTGGGAAAAATCTTGTGAGCATTCCAAGGAGCTTCACCTGTGACGCAGATGTAAATTTAAATTTGAATATTTCACTTTTACGTGCAGCTGGTTTAAATAAACAATGGAAATACCTTTGATTCTATCCACACACAAATCATTTATAAATATAGGCCTAACTTTAATTAGCCATTTTTAACAATAGGCCTAACATCAATTAGCCATTTTTA
>JAHWFO010012261.1:1329205-1357966 GCA_023313115.1 Rhysida immarginata | reverse complement strand
AGTGCCCCATTGCCTTCGAGCGCACCATGCTGCCCTTTGTTTCTGTAGCCATCACTGTTTGTGCGTGGCCATTGTTAATGTTTGTTCTGGGATCATCGAGATTCTGAACCGTACATCCTGCCAAACCATCAGAATGGACAAACATACCTGACTTTCCTTAAAGAAACATTACCAGAATTGCTCGAAAATGTGCCTTTGAGCATTTGAAGCAACATGTGGTTTCAACATGATGGTGCTCCAGCACATTTCTCCCAGCCTGTGAGAGAGCACCTAAACCAAATCTTTCCCCAGCAATGGATTGGTAGAGGGGATCCTATTGCTTGGCCACCAAGGTCTCCAGATCTAACGTGCATGGATTTCTTTCAGTGAGGACACAAATCGCCGTAGCTGCGGACAGGATTTGCTTAGAACCAGAAACTTTTGTATCGACGTTGTGAAGCATGCATTCATGCCAGAGGGAGTCAATTTGAACACTTACTGTAAAACATTTGCATGTTTCATAAAAAAACAAGTCACATTATTGTACTGTATGCAATGTGTTTTTGTTCTTTTTTATTACACGATTGACTGATTTTGACGTGTTCCAGAAGCACAGGTTGGCATATTACGTCTACGCGACATCCAACATTTTTTCATCTCAAAAACAATGCCCCAGAGAAAAAAATGAAAGAGGGAAATGTTGCTTAGATTTGATCCTTTTATCACCTCCCCCAAGTTTGTACACGTTATGCGAGAATGCCCTGTATAACCTCATACGTCGTAGTAGACAAAAATTTGATAACATCTATTTTGCGCCATCCAATATACGTGCAATTTCAAAACAAAAAAATTTATATCAATATAATTTCTGTATACTTTTCCTACGTACATCTTATATGTAGGCTACCACTCTGTTTTGTGTGCTGTTCATACAAAGCCTTGCTATGACGAACAGAGTTCATGGTAAACAGGTCATGCATTTACTAGTTCGTGATAACGAGATTTGACTGTATTAGAGAGATGGTGCCTAGTTCGTTTAAACTAATGGCGAATTCCACTCGTTGCTCTAGAGCACTTTTTTTTGCTCCATTTGCTCCATGGCATTCCACACACTGCTCGGAGCATCGCGAATGCTCCTACTCTGCGTTCCACAAAAGAGAATGCCCCAGCTACTCCGGCTCGGGATGTGGAGTAGCTGGGGGCAGAGTGGGAAGAGGTGTGGAGTTCAAACTTACAATATGGCTGATGACGAATTTTTATACGCTTTTGTTGAAAAATTTTTGGCTAGTTCAGAAGATGAAGATGAAAGGAAGCATAATGCTCTTCCTTTGCTACTTTCCAAGATTCAAGGAAAGTGTAAAAGAACGAAAATTGATACTTTTACGGATATTGTGGGAATGTAGTGAGAGTTTTAGGTCGAACGTTACTAACTGAAATTGAAACTCATAACTCGTAGTAACTGTAATAGCGAATTCCACTCAGCGCTCAGCTGAGGGAGAGCAAGAGTAGCACAAATCATGCGACTGCTCTCCTTAAGAGGAAGCAAAATTGCTCGTCAAGTGGAACAACCACATTGCTCTAGGCGAGAGTAACAAGGATGACGAGTTATGACGAGTTTCGATTTCAATTAGTAAAGTTTGACCTCAGACTCTCAATGCATTCCTATAATATCCATAAAAGTTTCACTTTTTGCTTTTTTACACTTCCCTTGAATCTTGGAAAGCGGCAAAGGAAGAGCATTACGCTTCCTTTCATCTTCACCTTCTGAACCAGCCAAAAATTCTTCAACGAACTTACTTACTTGCTTTTCAAACCCGCTTATTCGTTAGGGTCGCGGGGGCAGCAGCCATATGGAGGATCTCCAGCGATCGCGATCTTCCGCCATCGGGCGCATGTCCTCCCTGGTAATACTCAAGCGACTCGAACCCAGATTCTTCATGTGGTCTAGCCACCTGGATCTAGGCTGACCCCTTGGTCTCTTACCCACCGGCTTGGAAAATAACAACTGCCTAGGAAGGCCAGTTTGCGGCATCCGTATCACGTGGCCATACCAGCACAACTGAGATCTCTTAATGTGGAGAAGTAGCAGCTCAACAACTAAAGACTCCCTTATTGTGCTACTGTGCACTCTAATGGGGTAACACCTGCCACACCTCTCATAAATCTCATTTCGGCCGCTTGTACCCGCGATCGCACTCTTTCGGTGATTACCCAAGCCTCATGACCATAGGTGAGAATGGGGACAAAGATAGATTTGAAGACGGAGAGTTGGCTTTGTTACCCAGCTCGCGTTTCGTTACCACAGATCGCCACAGTTCACGTCTGACACAGCTTGCTGCACCGATCCGAGCATCCAATTCTTTCTCCTGCCATCCAGGAGATGCTGGGTTTGGGTGCTTCAGAGATTCTGTGAGCTATGCTGGTTGTAGCACTGCTACTTTAGTGTCACCCTTACCAGAAAGGTCATGGTTGAGAAGTGAGACGAAGAGTATCCAACATTTATCTCATGATGTCGACGAATGAGAGAATTCATACTGCACCGTGTGTGGCGCAGGTTAAATTTCACCCGCGTTCGGGAGTTAGGCAGAGGCTCTCGTTCGAAAAATAGTCGACAGTCTCCCGGCTGTTATCTCGGAGCAATGCCTCCGAGAAGCCCCACCAGTGCACTTGCTATGCGCTTGGGGAAACGGTCTGGGGCAGCGCATGGCTTTACCCAGGAGGAGAAACTGGTAAAGCGACAACGAGATTGGGTGCTGTCAATCGGCACTTGGAACGTATTCTTCAACGAACGCGTATAAAAATTCGTCATCAGCCGTATTAGAAGTTTGGACTCCACCCCTCTTCCGACTCCTCCTCCAGCTACTCCACGTCCTGAGCCGGAGTTCCATTTCCTTAATTCTTTGACACATACTCCTAAATCTGAATTTAAAAAGATTGCGAATATCAGTGGGCAAGGGCACTGGAATCTTGCCAACAGTTAAGTTATTTTAAACCACGTCCTAAAAATTATCAGAGATAGCTTCGTCTAGTGATATCGTCAAGATGTTTCAACGTTTAGCTGAACCTTTACCAAGCGTACACTTACTTTCGACATTTACCTTTGCCTTCTTCGTAGAAGTTAACCAACAAAATTCATGATGACCAAATGTAAAACGATATTAGAAAAGATGAAATCGGCAAATCCTCTTTCCGGACTTATTCCTTGAAACTGGCCTTTGTTCTGTTTGTTCACTTGTAATCTCAAGCACACTTGAACCAAAGAGAAAAGAAGAAGAATGAGTTTTAAGAGTGAAACCGTAAGTAGTAAGAATTGTTCATTGGTGCGTATTTCCAAAACGCTCCTCACCTGCCAAAACGAAGGAGCCGACGCATGAAATGAAGCCTGATAGGAACGAGTTGAACGGAAAAGTGCCCACTAATAAGCAATAGCAAAACTGCACGATTCCTGTTAGCATAACATAAACCAAGTAAGCATCGATCAATTTCAGTTTCTTTGGGGTGTCATTTGTGTAGGATTCGTATAAACGAGAGAGCACTGTTCTCAAACTCGTCGACATTTTCGCTACCGTATACGAGGAGCCACGCGACGGAATCCACGTTAGTCGATCTCGAATAGGACGTGAGTTTCGACGAGAACGCTGAATAGGAATTCTCTTGCCGAATCATTAAAGAGAGCGCGCTCATCGGAGTGTACTCGCTGGGCAATTAGAACAATTAGACTCCTATTGATGCGCGATTATAGTTTGATCTTGCAACTGCATGCAAGTAGAATCCAGATTTTAATAAAATAATTTACTGTATTCGATTTTTTGATATTATGGAATAGATTTTTGTTGTTATTTTACTATGCAGTGGCGCCCCACTGCGTATACATTATGAGTCATAGGAGCGAAACGGCTCGCTAAAGTTGCGCACGTCTAACGTTGTGTATTGTGTTTTCCTAAAAGTCTGTGTAATTCATTGAAATCGCTACAACAAACCCTCTATTTTGAAGTTAGTCATATGATTACAAATTGTGCTTGCACGTTAATGGAAAATTAAAATTTGTTAGCTTGTTCTGCGGCTTTCGTCATGATGCTTGAAATTGAATGAAGTATCATTATTCTGTATGCGAGTGCATTCCTCCCTTTTTATTAAAAAAAAAAATCCTTTCCGGATGTTTAATGTTATTGTAGGCTAAACATAACGCTTGAGAATTGTAGTTTGCATTCATGTTTTCTTAACTAACGATTAACGATCGACTTAAATGAATTAATTGACGTAGTTGTTAAGCCTATGTTTCTGTGTTTCTTTTGATCGTAGCCTCTGACAAATGCGGTGGAAGAAGTGCCACTTGTAATTACAAGTGACAACGAATCCAACTTCGACATGGGCGAGAATGACTATCTGTTGAGGGCGGAGGACCCAACCTCTCGGAGGAGATGTGGATTTTACTGTTGCCTCTGTTATTGCATTAAGAACTTAATTTTGAGGTGAGCACCTTATTTTATGACTCGTTAAGAACCCCATCTCGGTTTTTATGAAATGCTATGTAACATTTTCATATTTATTTATGATTTATTCCTCTTCGGGTTTCAATCCTCACTTTACTTTCGATTGTTGTTTTTTTGTTTTGTTTTGTGTTTTTAACCTTGGAGTAGTACGCATTAAAATTTCCGTCAATGATTCATCACATATGAACACTACATCGGTAGGATATCATATTACATCGAAAAGAAAGACTCTGTAAAATAAAATTAGCATGATTATTAGGTTCGATCGTTTTAATGTATCCCAAGGAAACCGGAATTTTGAATGTTAAAGGTAAACTCCACACTCAAAACAGTTTTGTTTAAATTGAAAGATGAAGGTGTCAATAACAACGTAACAGGTATAAAAATTCACAATGCGAACTCAGAATTGATAAAATATATTAAAAACTTTCATTTTTTTCCCTCCCCCTGCGATCGACACTGGCGCCATGTTTCGGCTACTGTTACGTCACAAGTTGCGGAGTGCAAAGGAGTTTCGAAATCGTGATGACACAATGGACGCTATCGGTTAGTTGTCAGTTGGGCATCACAATGGACTATGAATACGAAACAAGACCGATAGTCACGACTGCCATTTTGATAACAGTGACAGCGATATACGAGGGGAATTCAATAAGTAATGCAACACATTTTTTTCTCGTCCAATTTTGGTTGAAAAAACTGGACATTTCTTGTGGAACATTTTCAAACATTTCCGCTTCGTCTCGTATAGTATCATTGACGACTGATAGGTGACAGCGCTATAATGAGCTGTTAAAGTGGCGTCTACAATGGAGGTGTGTTCCAAACAACGGGCAGTGACTGAGTTTCTTTTGGCGGAAAACAGGGCATCTCGGATATTCATAGGCGCTTGCGGAATGTCTACGGTGATCTGGCAGTGGACAAAAGCACGGTGAGTCGTTGGGCAAAGCATGTGTCATCATCGCCGCAAGGTCAAGCAAAACTGTCTGATCTCCCGCAAGCTGGCCGGCCGTGCACAGCTCTGACTCCTGCAATGTAGGAACATGCGAACACTCTCATTCGAGCAGATCGATGGATCACAATCAAACACATGAGTTTTTCAAATTTCATTACATTTTCTGGAATCATGAGTTTTTAAGTCAATTTCAGAAAGAAAAAAATTGAGTTGGGGGAAACAAATACATAAGCCTTTGCTCTTAGTGACTGGTAGGCCAACAAGGGGTGAAAAGTCATGATCATAAAGTTTACAAAAACAAATATACAATGTTATTATCATTCCCGTGTTTACTTGTGAATTTACCCTCCCCCCCCCCCCCCCTCGTCCACCGACTAAAAAATTCGTACTTGTGTATTCAAATATTGAAAATTAAATACTATAAATCTTGGAAAAATTATGACCCCTTTATTTATTATTTACATAATTTAGCAAACAGAATGCGATTTCCAAAGTTGAAAAAATGTTTTTTGTTGCAGTTCATTTATAAAACTCTACAACTCCTGATACGACTTGAAACTTCTTCCTATTGAACATATGTTTCCAGTTGAACATTTACACAATATGTTTGTCACTGCTACGGCCGTCTGCTGCACGGAAAGTGCCGTGAAACAACTCCCGGCAATAACGTGTGACGTCACTCCTTACTGTTGTGAGCCGTTATGCCTTCACGGTAGCCGTGAACGTAGCCACTGCGTTTATTATATTAAACATAATAAAATTTTATTGTATTATATATAAATACTGCTTCACTAATCATTGTTGTTATTATTATTGTTTGGGGAAGCGAAACTCGGATCAAGTCCGGAAGTCAATCCCAGAGACGGACCCGAGAGAGGGACTCAAATGCGAGGGAGGAAAAGTTACGCACTCGTGGGAGTATTGATGTTTGGGTGTAGAAATTTCCTGACTGTGTGACAGATGTTTAGAATTGAGGGTTTCTGTAAGGTTTTGTACAAGTGTGGGTTTAAATTTAGTGTTGACAGGCTTTTGTGTAGCGTGTGTGGAATAACCCCAATGATAGAAAGAACGATAGGAACGATGTGTACTCTGTTAACTCCCCAAAGGCATATTATTTTGTGTGCAAGATCCGTATATTTAGTGATTTTGTCAGTGTATGCCTTTTGTAAATTGTGTGTGTTGGGGATGGAGATATCAATTATGTAAGTCATTTTGTTTTGCTTATCTACTAGTGTAATGTCTGGTCTGTTATGAGGGATAGTTTTGTCAGTGATTATAGCTCTGTCAAAATATAGTTTGTGTGTGGTGTTCTCTAAGACAGCATCTGGGATATATTTATTATATGGCGTTTGAATGTCCCTTAGCTTGTGTATCTTAGCTAGATGTTGATGTATGATGTTGGCTACCTGGTTATGTCTGCGTAAATAATCTGTCTGCGTGAGTATTTTGCAACTGGATGTGACATGTTGGATGGTTTCCTCTGTGATAAAAAATTGAGATAAACCACGTTTGAGATCGAAATGTGTGTTTGCCCCCTCCCCCGGTAATCAAACCCAATTCCAGATTTGCGGTCTTCCGGATTCGTGGTTTCCAGATTCGCATCCCCCACTGTAGTGCTATTTAAGGTGGCGCCATCTGTCATGGAACAGCAAACTCACGAAATCGTGAATCGCTACGTCGTGTGTGGTGAAATCTTGGCTCCCAAGTTCCGCAACATAGAGGGCCAACAGTGTATACCTCATTTTTAAAAGCTTTAAAAAAAATTGCAAAATTAATATTTGATACAATATCAATATTTTTCATGGTTCCAAATTGAATTTTTCTTTAATACTCTTTATTTAATCCAAAACTTCTTTTTTCTTCTTTAGTTGCTGTGGATCTCTAGGATCTAAGATTTGTGGAGAGAAAGAGTATAAATCTAGAACAATATGGATTGGCAACATCAACAAGGAAAAATTTTCAAAGAATGTTATCCGGAATCAGAAATACAATATAATAACTTTTATTCCTCTGGTAAGTTAGTATTGTCACAGTCTCATTGGTTATTTTCTTAATCAACTAAATACCTAGTACTTAAACCTTGCATGTGACAACTCATCCCCTCATACACAAATAAACAATTTTCTGCATCTAATCTATCAAAATCTTGGGTTGTTCATTGTGTTTTTCCCAGTCATTTCCAAGGCTGTTTATTTTATTCAAAACAATAGGCTACACATTAAAACAATGATATACAGGGTGCGTAAGGTATTTGAGGACAGATTCACGTCAAGAAAGAAAACGGAGATAAAGTCGAGATAATAACTTTATTATCGAAACATATCTTGCGCATACACAAGAAACCTTCTTGTTATATGGCTATTCAATGAGTCTGCCTTCAGCTTCTATAACTGCTTCGATGTGAGATCGAAACCATCCACATGCGCGCATCAAATGGTCATGGTTCATATTAGTTATTACTCAAACAATGACAGCTTTCAATTCATCTTTGATGTTATGGGGATGTTCATTGACCTCTCTCTCCACAATGCTCCATACGTAGTAGTCCAACAGATTCAGGTCAGGGGAGTTAGGAGGCCAAAGGTTAAGGGTTACGTGATCATGGAAGTTATAGGCCATCCATTCCTGTGTCATGCGAGACTCGTGTGCTGGGGCAAAGTCTTGCTGAAACACGTAAGGCCTTCCGTTGTGTATCGTGTTTATCCAAGACTTAACAGTTGTTTCAAGGGTCTCAACATAGACTGCAGAGTTAACTTTAAGGCCTTGGGGAAAGAAGTGTGGAGGCATCACATGTCCTTCACTGCTGACAACCCCTAAAACCATGACAGTTGCAGGAAATTTCGTGTGCATGACTCGTGGCACTTCCGAGGGATCTGTACATAACCATCTGTCATTTCATCTGTTTACCTTCTGATCCTGGTCAAAGTTTTTTTCATCGGAGAAAATCCACAGCAAATCAGCTTCACACGGATTTTTCAGCTTGTTTAAGAGCCTTTTCGATCTGAGTAGGCGGTTTTCCCGTGTTTTGTCTGACATAAACTGACCTCTTCGCATAACATACGAGTGATATCTGATGTTTTCACGGACAACATTTCTGATTGTTCCTTCCGACACATGGAGATCTTTGGCAAGTGACCTCATGGATGTTCTGGGATTGTCATCGATGGCCTGCTTGCACTTGCTGAATAAATTTAGGTGTTCTGATGATGTCAGAGCGTGAGACATGCTTTTTACGCTTTGCTACTGGTGCAGCGTTGCCATCTTCGGTCTCCAACTCCTTCCTCACTTTGTGGAGGAATGATCATGCGACCTTTAGAAATTGTGATATCTCTAAATCGCTGTGCTCTGCCTTTATTGTGACGATTACTGCTTGTCTCTTCATGATTTGTGTTACTTGATGGTCTGCCATCTTGCTTTCCGGAAACGGAAAGGACATACAATTTACTATAGTGTAGCAGTAGCCAAACGAAGGCGTGTCCTCATTTACCATACGCACCCTGTAGTGCCCGTTTTATTCTATTATCTTATGTCATCTTGTTTGTGAATTTTATGATCCCATTCGTGAAAACCTCCATTCTGTATTAGCTGATAAGTCTCGCTCTGAGCACAACATTCGGCGAGGGTGTATCGCAACGCAGAAGACACAAGCGCTTGTAGATGCTAAAGAGTTACCGTATTCCTCCCCTTTATGAAAATTAAAATAAAAGGATCGTCCGATGCTAGATAGTGTTGGCGTTGGGAAGAGAAGCATAATCTGCGTGTTTTGTGTCAAAAACGGTTGCATAATGTTAGCCTCTATATTGATTCCGTTGGCATAAATTATAATATGTCTTGTGTGGTCATGCTTGAGGATTAATTGCGAAACCTCTCTTGTAATTAAATGGTAAATATAGGCTAAGATAATTCATGAAGAATACAAACAATGGTTGAATCTGGTAGACTGTTGTTAATTGTGGGTTTATGAGTTAAAGCACTACTGAGGGGGGCCCTCTTCAGTAACCTTTCTAGTGCTAAATATAATTATACATATTGGCATATGCTATTTTTTTATGGTTAATTATGTCCATTCATGGAGGTATTGGATTCTATTTACATATTCTTTAATACGACTGAAATAAAGAGAGTGCTACGTTATTTTTTTGTCATATTAATTTTGTCGCATATACACCAAATTTTTGCACCCTAGAATATCAGTCTCGAACCCTTGGCGCCCATCTCGTACAACACTAGTTGTTGTTACATTGTAATTGGGGGAGGGGTGTCACATTTTAATTGTGTCAAGAGGGGGGGTGAAGGGAAACAAATTTGACATGCCCTGCCCTATAGATATGTAGTTCTAGCGTCGTACTAGGAAAACTATAGAGCGAACTTATCAGGAGTTCGGGGCATTGATAGAGGAACCTGCATTGACTTAATAAACATACACTTTCTCACAAAACTAGTATAAAACCTCTTATTTATTTCATTCCCCAAACATTTCATTCCTCACGGGGTGAATAAAGATTAACAGACACTCACCCTTAAGACGACATCATATTTTGCACTCTCCCGACACTGACATTGCTTCACTGCCCGACACAATACCTGTAGCGTTGCAATGGATTTTGCAACATTGAGTTCTCCGACAGAATGCAGGCGACCAGAAAAACATGTTAACACATTTTCACTCTTACAACTGTTAAATACTGAGCAGCATACAGTCTCAACCACATATTCATGCGAATATTAAACAAAATACTGTGCCGCAACAGCAAGTACAAATGAATCCAAGATCGCAACAACGATGTTCATTTTAAACATGGCCGACTGCCATTCCAAAAAAAAACTCTTCACTGGCTACCACGTCTTTTCTCTCCCAAATTTCTTGCTTAAAATACGCTGGAAAAACATTCCAAGCTCGAATCAACGTCACGTCAACAATAAACAAGCAGGCTGAAAGCAATGACAGCCCGAACAATACGTGAGCACAGTCGCCTTTTAAAGAAAGCGACAACGTCCACGAAACAAAAGGCTAAAGCTACAATTTCTTAGCAATAAAATTATAAAACAACATTTTAAAAAGCTATAAGGTAACTAAAACAAAGAACAAGAAACAACCCCACACTCACAACTCACGTAAAATAACAACTCATCAACCACCCCAAACAACATAGAAAATCCCTAAATCACAACGAATCCACCAACTACACTACACCTCCCGACGACACAGATCACCCACAAACAAAAGCAAAAACAACAATAACAAAACACCACTCACGACAAACAAAAACAATGCCTCCTGCCGGGACGGACCCAACTGACATGTAATGGGGGAGTAATTCAGAATGGATACAGTATATGCACTACAGTTGAAATTGTTTTTAACGACATTTCCTATATGGACCAACTGGATATAACAACCAGATTTTTCCCTTAAGTTTAACTTCCTATTTAAATGACAACAAAAAATATTGAAAAAATAAATAAAAGGGTCTTTGAATAGCAAAAGGTAGAAGTTTTAATAACCTACGTGTTTCGAATACACTTCATCATCAGGGTAGGAAGCGACTACAACCAAGTCGATCCTCACCACCGAATATATGGTAAGATATTACTGCTGATTGGTGGGTTAACAAAGAATATGCTTGATTCGTCAAGGTCATTTACTGAGAAATTTACAAAATGCAAAAAATGAAAAAATTTACAATCGTTTGGAATGCTCTTGTAACCGGACTGCTATTATAAGCGGACCGCTCTTGCTGTTGTAAGCGGACCTTATTAGTGTTCTTCATTGGTACTTCTTTTGTTGATGATACTGTTCACTGTGTCTAAAATAGGATTTCTTACAAAGTTGGTTTGATTATTGAGGATTTTTTCATCTCCAGCCATCATGTACTTCCTAATCTCTAAAGCTTCATAAGTCAAGATTCTTCTGTGGTCACATTCATTCTTGACTACTGTCATTATATCGTTAATGGACCCAAAGGAGTGTTTATTCTTGATCAGGTGTTCCGCGAAAGCAGAACTTCCATCTCCTTTCACCCAGGCCCTGCGATGATCTGCAAATCTTTCTTTGAAAGACCTTTTCGTACACCCGATGTAAAAGGATTGACACGTTGGACATGTGAGTTTATACACTCCACTCGAAGAAAAAATATCTGCCATATTGTTAGTTTTCTTAATCGGGTTTAGAGCATATTTGCACTTGTTCCTGGTTTTGAACGCTATTTTTAAGCCTCTGCTACGGAAAATGTTGCTAATTCTGCTACGGAAAATGTTGCTAATTCTGCTACGGAAAAAATATTGGTTATAGCGACATGCCTATAATGACAGAATCGTGTATTGCGGCAAACCTTTCAACAGAAATGGGGATCCCCTATCGGCTATAAGGACTAATTTCTGGTGAAGGTACTAAGCGACGGCATGAAAGCCCATTGCTGAAAATTTCAAGGCACGTTTGGAGCTTTGTATCGCCGCCAAAGGAGCCCACTTCGAAACCGAATGAACATGTTATTACCAAGGGACCATGTTCTGTTTATTAGTTGTCAATTGCTTTACTTTTGGTTTTTTGGATTAAAAAATTTGTACACAGTGAGTTGCCATAATTTATTGTCACCCTGTACAAGTGTAATAAAATTTGTTTCTGTATAAATTATTTGATTTCATTAATAGAATGTGTCTTTTAATCATTTTAGGTGCTGCTTGAACAGTTTATGTTTTTCTTAAATTTTTATTTCCTGGCCATGGCAATTTCACAATTTATACCACTTTTGAAGATCGGCTGTTTATATACATACTGGGGCCCTTTAGTAAGTTATACATATTTCATTAAGTATCTAATTTTCTTTTAATCCTATTTAATGAATGGCATTTTAAATTTATGAAAACTGACATACTGGAAATTTATAAGTGTTACTTGTTTATTTGTCAGGGATTTGTTTTAACAGTCACAATGTTTCGAGAAGCACTGGATGACTTTAGACGATACCAACGTGATAAAGAGATAAATAGCCAACGTTATGGAAAATTAACTCTTACCGGAATTATTTTAGTTCCTAGTTCAAATATTAAAGTTGGAGATTTGATTGTTGTAGAAAAGGTATTCTTTTTCATTTCTACTTTTTATATTCACTCATGACACGTTGTTACGAGCTGTTTGATATATTACATGCCATATCTTAGCATTGAAAGTTCTAATGGTACCGTACAGTATCATGTAGTACCATTAGGGCACGTGCTACTTAACTATTTCCCACTATCATTATTCAGTCATTATATTCACTCATGACATGTCGTTACGAGTTGTTTGATATATTAAATGCCATATCTTAGCATTGAAAGTTCCAACGGTACCTTATGGGTATCATATGGTAACATTAGGGCACGTGCTACTAAACCAATACCCACTATCATTATTCGCATGTTATATTCACTCATGACACGTTGTTTATACTACTATGGCTTCATACATGAAAATAACCAATATATTTACACTGAAGAGCCAAAACATTATAACCATCCCCACATTGGTGAACGAACTCATCTGGATCACGTGGAGGGCACGTATTTAAGTGGGAATGGTATTTAACTGCTGCTGGAGAAGACAAGGAATCAGTCTTGCACATAATTTTGTGAGTGATGGGAAAGGCCGCTAATCTAAGCGAATTTGATAGAGGGCAGATTGTAATGGCCCAAAGACTCGCAACGAGTATCTTCGAAACTGCGCGACTGGTAGGTGGTTCACGATCTGCCATTGTTAGTATTTATGCAAAGTGGATAAATGACGGTGAAACCAGCAGTAGACACCAAGGTGTTGGACGCCCACGCATCATCAAAGAAAGGACGTCTGAGACTGTCCCGCTTGGTAAAGCAAGATCGGCGCCAGACATTGCCTTAGCTGACAGCCCAATACAATGCAGGTCCAAGTGCGAGTATTTCGGGACACAGTTCAGCAGATACTGTTGAACATGGGACTGCACAGCAGACGTCCCACTCGTGTGCCTCTGTTGACCGAGCGTCATTGTCAACTACGCCTACAGTGGGCCCAGGAACATCGAGACTGGACCATGGATAAGTGGAAGAGAGTTGCCTGGTCGGATGAATCATGATTTTATATTCATCACGTTGATGGTCGTGTCAGGGTACGCCGATTTCCCGGCCAACAGTTGCCCCCCCCCCCCCCTGTACAGCAGGCCATACACAAGCTTGTGGTGGCGGTATTATGCTTTGGGGGACGTTCTCATGGGTGGCTCTGAGACCCATAGTTATGGTAGAACAGTCCATGAAAGCTGCGGACCATCTGAACATCATTGCGGACCAGTTCCAGTTGCACCCTTACATGGCGTCCGTCTTCCCAACTGGAAATGGAATCTTCAAGCAGAACAACGCCCCATGTCACAAGCCTCGAATTGTGTTGGAGTGGTTCGAGGAGCATAAGGATGAATTCCAATTAATGTCCTGGCCACCTAACTCGCCAGATCTTAATCCAATAGAGTACATTTAGGATGTCATGGAGCGGCAGCGCGGAGCTCGAACATCACCATGTCAGAATATCTCGATTTTGCGTGACCACTGCTTAGACGTTTGGTACAACTTGTCTGCAGTCATCTGTCAAGAATATATGGCGTCCGTGCCAAGGCGAGTTCAGCTGTTTTGCAGGCCAAAGTTGCGAGTCCAGCTGTTTTGCGCGTTATTGAGTAGGTGGTTATAATGTTTTGGCTCTTCAGTGTATGTCATAGACATATGAGAGATTGTCAAAATAAATTTTAGTTGCTTTTGCCATTGAGAATAAATTTTCGTTTTTATTCTCCAAAGGCATATTTGTATCAGCATGTTTTCCTTAAGTTCCGTATAAGGTTTTAAAGTTTATTTTCATTATTTCTTTAAATTTTACCTTGAGATGAATATAGGGTGTCTATAAATGTATGATGGTATTTTGCTTGCTTATAACTCCAGTTGTTATTGGCGTTTAACAGACATATTCTCATACTCATTACTTGTCATTATGCATCAATATAGTGCTGCGGTAATAAGAAGATATAAGGGTCGTACAAATGAAAACGAAATTTATTTATTTCATCCAAAGTGTATACAAGGAATTTAAAAAATACTCTCCAAATGCATTAAGGCATTTATCCCACTGTGTAACAAGGCGTGGAATTCCTTTATGGAAGAAGTCTTTCGGTTGTGTGTGCAACCATTCCAAAACCTCTTCCTTCACTCCATCGTCCGACTGAAACCTGTGGCCTTTCAGACGTTTCTCGAGATCCCCAAACACGTGAGAGTCACATGGGGATAAGTCAGGGCTGTAAGGTGAGTGCTGCATTTCTTCCCAGTTGAACTTTTTGATGAGGTCTACCGTTGCTTTCGAGACGTGAGGACGCGCATTGTTGTGGAGAAGAAGCACTCCTTCTGTAAGAAGTCCAGGACGCTTGCATTTGATGGCCACGCGCAGTGCCTTCAATGTTTCCCTGTATCTTGTTGCATTAACTGTGGTGCCTTTTTCAAGAAAGTCCAGTAAATTCGGGCCTTTGCAATCAAAAAACACAGTCAACATCACCTTCCCCGTGCTGTTTGCGATTGCTTTTGATTTTTTCAGGGGTGGTGACCCATAATGCTTCCATTGATGACTTTGACGTTTGCTTTTGGGCTGGAAATGAAAGCACCAAGTTTCATCCCCTGTAACGATTCTGTTGAGAAAACTCTCTCCTTCCTGTTCATAGCGAGTCAAATGCTGCAGGACATGGCCATTCGAGCTCCAAGTTGTTCTGATGTCAAACGATGCGGGACCCATTGTGCACAGATTTTTCTGTAGTGCAGATGGTTCTTGATAATGGAGTGAACAGTTCCACGACTAAGGCCAGTTTTAGCAACCACGACATCGATTGTCACTTTTGTTTTCCTTTAAGACAGTGTCAAATTTGGCTTTGGAATCGTCCACGATGGCGCAGTTTGCTTGTCCAGGTCTTTGATCATCTTGCGATGATCACAGTCCCTCCGATAACCTCTTGCTCCATCCCCAAACACGAGTGAAGGTTAGGCAGTCATTTCCATAGACGTTCTGCATACGATGATGAATTTCAGAAACTGAAACTCCTTCACATGTCAAAAAACGAATTACTGCTCTCTGTTCCAGTTTCGTTGACTCCATTTTGTTGTTTGGACAAAGCGATCACTCACAGAGCTTCGAAGCGCGAGCTTTCGTTCTTTCTCACGTGATGCAACACTTGCAACCTATTGTTCAATTTGCACGTGAGGTTTCACAAATTGGGTTCCCCACACAAATTTTTGTTTTCATTTGTACGACCCTTATACATGCCAGTCACTTCCATTGCTATGGATTCTGAGCAACTCGACCTTAGCCACATTCCAAGGAAATCTCATAAACCTAACCTAACCTCACCTTCCCTGCCTTATTGCTGCAGCAGCATGGAACAAATTTCCACCCGGGTGGTTTTGTTATCCACGGAGAGTTGCTTAGGGACCCATCTGGCACAGATCTTGTTGAATTTCAGCTTATTGTGGATGATGGTCTCCACATCGCCAGTGCTGATGTTCAGTATCGAAGCCAATTCTCGGACATGAATTCGCCTGTTGTCCAGTTCATTTGTTCGTGTGATGATGCCATCATTGACGGTAGTTGCTGGCCTTGCCTTATGAGATTCATTGCCGGTGGATTCTTGCCCTCCTTCAAACTTTTGGCACCAAGCAAAGAAGGATGACCGAGACAAACAGGACTCGGTGAACTGTCTTTGAAGTCTCTGATGAATTTCAGATGCCTTCGTCGTGGAGAAACTTGATGATGATTCATTGTTCAATTTTGGTCGATACATTGCTGTCTGCCATTTTGTTTAAACAAAGAATCGGTTGTCATGGTTATCGGACGAGTGGTGCTGCATTTGCACGACAGGCGATAGTTGCCATCCCAACAATGAAAGTTTAAATTTTTACAACCATGAAATTTACAAAAAATAAAGTCCAGGTCAAATTTGAGTGCCCCTCGCATGTTCATGTGGAAGAGAATGGCTATAATTGTGCAACAGAAAGCGTAATGTGTCATTGTGCAACTGAGGAAGCAATTTCTTGGCAATTGTGTCCTGACACATTGACCTGTTTTTCTTCAATATTTATCTAAGCTGTATGAATTGTTTGGTAGTTTCAGCCAAATGCTTTTATTGTTCAAATTAAAGCAGTTCCAAATATGCAAGATTCTACTGTGTGGGAGGGGCCTGCTAAGAGGCCCTAGTCAATACCAACTCCACACGACATGGGGGTGCAGGTTTCGAGACTTGCTAAGCTGTGTGAATCAAATAGGGAACAATGCAATACGGAAAATCTATATTACTATTTATTCTGAAACACTGGCATAATAAAGTTGTAATAAGCAAAATTAGCATACAGCATATTCATCAATGTGAATCCACGAAAAACATAATTAACCAAATATCTGAAACCCCCATTTTAAAACGTTAAAATTATGCAATAAAACGCTATAGAAAACGCTAACATCAACTGCCCCGTTTTAGCCGCTAAGGACCCCAGGCCACTTATTCCCATGAACTATATGTAAGTTTAATATTTAACAACAGGGGTCGCATAAAGTTATTTCAATTATAATACTGCACGTTCGCACCTGTCAGTTGATATAACGGACCCAGAAATATCAATTTCCAACACTATGAATTACTACAGAGGTTTGCGACAATGTTCACTGTCAACACTCTACTTTAGTCTAACTGTCAACAGTTTTGCGCCTTCCTAAGCACTCTGCCTTTTATCCCATTGACTGACACGAGAGGCACAGAAAGCGTCGCGTCTCTCCTTTAATTTTCCATCAGTTCTCAACCGATTTCAAATTACGGTAAAGAGAAACTGAAGGCAGGGGAGAGAGACTGTAACTCCTATCGCATGATATGCAAACATCAGAGACGCAGAAACAACCCTCTTGTATCGTCCCACGCTAGAAAACAGCGTTTAATACGGAACCTTGCTATAAGATAGCGCGCTAACTAAACTTATGCCGACAGTGAATATGCGCTTTTTTAAAATACTGCATAAGCAGACATATGCGAAATACAATTTAGCTCTACTCTAATAAACATGTAACATGCTTCTTGCGTGCATATTTTGCAATAACAACAACAAATAACGACACTTCAGACTAGTTTGCTACACAAAGCAGTCAAAAACACTCGATGCAATGCTGCATTCAGCAGCTGTTTCGCTAGGCGTTGTGCCTTTACTATCACTGTACGTTTTATGAACGTCGAGATAAAAGAGCGGCCATGGCATTTTAACTCTCAAATAAAGAAAGATCTCACCATGGATGTCCTCTCATTGGGCAGGCAACTTCTTATCTTAGCAGCCTTTAAACACACACACACTCTGTGACAAAAAGATCGATCTATTCAAAATCGTTTTATCTTTTCTCCGGTTCCAGCATAAAATCGACGAATGTTTTCTTTTAAAATCTCTCGTCGTCTGGCTGAATTACATTTCAATTCTAAAGGTAGAATCACTATCCATAATAAACTTAAGTCGTGTTTATTAACTTCAACATACAGCCCGATGAAAATTTTTCCATATACGCTCACAATCGTTGAGCGATCTCCCTCGCATGAAGCCAAGACAACAACAACATTTTTACAAGAGAAGCAAAACACGAAGAGATTGTCATCTCTTCTAGGAAATTCTCCTACTGTAACAAAGCAAAATGTGTATGATTTCTATTCACATTGTTACAGCTTCTCAAGCTCTTACTCGGCTGTAACAATGCAAATAGCAATCATAGTCAACTCTTAAACAAATGAACGATGAAACTTATCATATTCACTATCATTTATGCTACAGCAAAAAAAAAAAAAAAAAAAAAAACCCCCGGGCAAATGGTCGGGGCCAATTCCCCAGTCTTTTTTACACTAAATCAGTCCCCCCCCCCCCCCAATAGAATAAATAATTTTTTTTAATTTCACAAACAGTCCCATATGACCAGAGAACAAAAAATGCCTATTTTTGGCGTATATGATTGTAAACAGACCCCCCTCAATTAAACAACACACTGGCTACAGTCACAAAGTTCTCTCTTGCATTGGCAGAGTAATGATCTTTTCCGCATTTACATGAGTTGCAAATTAAATTTTTTCCAACTATTTATTTTTTTCATTGATACATTTTATAACTTTCTTGTAAAACTTTGCTTTTTTCTAGAATCAACGTGTCCCAGCAGATATGGTGTTACTTAGAACCACTGAAAAAAATGGATCATGTTTTATTCGAACTGATCAGTTGGACGGGGAAACGGATTGGAAATTAAGACTGGCTGTCAGTGCAACACAAAAGCTTGAGAAAAATGAAGTATGAATATGATATATTTTAATATAATTCAGATTATTAAGAGTAAGAATGATTGAATTCTGTTAATTGTTCATTTTCAGTTGGGCGCTATACTTAATGTAATCACAGTTAATGTTATCAGTCATCTATTGTTATCATTTTTGTGTGGAACTGAACAATTATACAGGGTGCGTAAGGTATTTGAGGATAGATTCACGTCAAGAAAGAAAACTGAGATATACAGGGTCGGGACACGTTAATATGACCACCTTTCCTCGAACATGTTGGAACGTCCCATGGTATGCAGATGAAAAATCATTGCATATCATTAAAAGCTGACAACGGCAGACGTCTAGTAGCATCCGTTAACACAGCAGTTGTCGCCGTCATGGGCAGAGCAAGTAACCTATCGGACCTCCAAAAGGGGATGATCATTGGCTATCGGGCCAAGGGGGGGGGGTAGCATTTTAGAAACGGCCACCTTTGTGAACTGCTCTAGGGCTGTGAAAGTGTACCGCGACTGGCTGAACCAGACAGTTTTGAGCAACCGAAGAGGTAACTGGGACCCCACGGGCCATCGATCCTAGAGGCGAGCGTCGGTGACGACGCCTGGCCAAGACTAATCGGTGTGCCACTGTTGAGCAGCTGACACAGCAAATAAACAGTGGGGCCAGTAGGTGTGTCAGCACCGAGACAGTGCAATGATCCCTCTTGAGGTTGGGGCTCCTGAGCAGGTGTATGGTAACAGCACCCATGTTGATGCCTGTGCATCACCGAAAACACCTCCGATTCGCAATGGACTATCGCCATTGGACCTCGGCCAAGTGGCAAAGGGTTGCTTTCTCTGGCTAGTCGCGGTTTCTGGTGAACAGAGTGGCCGGACGATGGAGAATTCGTCAGGAAGAATCTGAGAACAAGCATCCCGACACCGTCGTTGGCAGACAACAGGCTGGTGGGGGAGGTGTGACTGTTTGGGGGATGTTTTTGTGTTATGGTCTGAGTCCACTGATACCGCTGGAGGGTACACTGAATGCTGTTCGTTAACTGACAATCGTCGCAGACCAGGTACACCCCCTTCATGTCGAACAGTGTTTCTTCAGGGTGATGTCACCTTTCAACAGGACAATGCTCTCTGCCATACTGCCAAAGTTGTCCATGACTGGTTCGAGGAGCATGAGGATGAATTCAACTTACTCCCATGGCCACCAAATTCCCCGGACATCAACCCCATTGAACGTTTGTGGGACCATCTTGATCGCCATGTCCGCAAGTTGGACCCTCCACCAACCACGCACGGTGATGGAATTATGGGATGTACTGATCGACGAATGGTCACAAATACCTGCAACCACCTTCCGAGGACTTATTGACCCTCTGCCACGTCGACTAGCTGCTGTGCTTGCCGCCAAAGGTGGATATTCCGGATACCAGCAGGTGGTCATATTAATATGTCCCGACCCTGTAAGTCGAGATAATAACTTTATTATTGAAACATATCATGAGCATACACAAGAAACCTTCTTGTTATATGGCTATTCAATGAATCCGCCTTCAGCTTCTATAACTGCTTTGATGCGAGATCAAAACCGTCTACATGCGCGAATCAAATGGTCATCGTTCATAATGGTCATCACTCGAACAGTGGCAGCTTTCAATTCATCTTTGATGTTATAGGGGTGTTCATTGACCTCTCTCTCCACAACGCTTCATACGTAGTAGTAGTCCAACGGATTCAGGTCAGGGTAGTTAGGAGGCCAAATGTTAGGGTTTACATGATCATGGAAGTTGTCGGCCATCCATTCCTCTGTCCTGCGAGACTTGTGTGCTGGGGCAGAGTCTTGCTAAAACATGTAAGGCCTTCCATTGCGTATTGTGTCTATCCAAGGCTTAACAGTTGTTTCAAGGGTCTCAACGTAGACTGCAGAGTTACCTTTAAGGCCTTGGGGAAAGAAGTGTGGAGGTATCACATGTTCTTCACTGCTGACAACCCCTAAAACCACGACAGCTGCAGGAAATTTCCTGCGCGTGACTCGTGGCACTTCTGAAGGGTCTGCACATAACCATCTGTCATTTCTTCTGTTCATCTTCTGAACCTGGTCAAAGTTTTTTCATCGGAGAAAATCCACAGCAAATCAGCTTCACACGGATTTTTCAGCTTGTTTAAGAGCCTTTTCGATCTGAGTAGGTGGTTTTCCCGTGTTTTGTCTGACATAAACTGACCTCTTTGCATAACATACGACTGATATCTGATGTTTTCACGGACAACATTTCTGATTGTTCCTTCCGACAGATGGAGATCTTTGCCAAGTGACCTCATGGATGTTCTAGGATTGTCATCAATGGCCTGCTGCACTTGCTGAATAAATTCAGGTGTTCTGATGATGTCAGAGCATGAGGCATGCTTTTTACGTTTTGCTACTGGTGCAACATTGCCATTTCGGTCTCCAACTCCTTCCGCACTCTGTGGACGAATGATCTTGCGACCTTTAGAAATCGTGATATCTCTAAATCACTGTGCTCTGTCTTTATTTTCACGATTACTGCATGTTTCTTCATGATTTGTGTTACTTGATGGTCCGCTATTTTGCTTTCTGGAAACGGAAAGGACGTACAATTTATTATGGTGCAGCAGTAGCCAAACGAAGGTGCGTTCTCAAATACCTTACGCACCCTGTATACAAATACATTTGCAATGTAGAAAAAGGTAGGAAAATATTCCATGACCTGGACTCAAGCCACGGACGATACCTTTTGCTGCCGTTGCTCTAAGCAATTGAGCTATCACGGATAATGAACCACCAAGCTGTTACAGTATGCCCATATGGTCTTATTTGAAGTCAGAATCAGTTCAACTGGCAGAGCAAGCCCCCTCCATCCACAATTCCGGAATCCTCCTTATCCTGAAACCATCAATAAATTGATGAAAATACAACTCAAAAAGAATATAGTAATTACATTGAAGATATTCTTCAAGCAGGTAACAATTACAAAGTAGACAAGAGAAGGAAAAACTACTGCGACCTGGACCCGAACCATTGACCACGCCTTTCGCTGGTGTTGCTCTAAGCAATTGAAAGTACAGGGCGAGTCAAAAGTCACACCCTGTTTTTTCGAAAACCTTGCAGGAATTGGGAGATCTGAATATTCCAGTAAGGTATGGGTGAGGTGGTCTATCTTTTACAGTATGTGCCGAACATGGCTGCCATCTTGAAATCGGCCATCTTGAATCTAAGTCAATTTTTTTTAAATGAAAAGGGGGTCGTGTGATATATCAAATAACATGAGCATTTTCTGGCAATTTCATTCCTGTAAATAGATTTGAAGTAGCAGTTATGGTTCAAAAGTTACAACACGTTTTTTTTGAAATTACAGGCTGGACTGTTCTCCATAAAGGGCAGTCATTTAATGTGTTCAATATGGTATCCCTCTTGGGCAAGGCACATTTGAAGGTGCTGAATCCAATCGTCATGCACTCACAGAAGAATTTCCGCAGAAATGCTAGCACACGCTTCTTCAATGCGTTGCTGGAGATGGTGGCTGTTTCTGACTTTCTCTGCATATACGAGTTGCTTTAAATGACCCCACAGATGAAATTCAAGTTGTGTGAGATCAGGTGATCTGGGTGGCCATTCCACATCACCACGTCGGCCAATCCAATGAGCAGGAAATTGAACATCTAACCAGTGATGGACATCTGCACCATAGTGTGGTGGAGCCCCATCCTTTTGAAAGTAAGAGGGAAAGCTGCCATCTTCATTCAGAAGTGAGGGAAACACCACTTCTTGCAGCATTTCCAGGTAGCATTGAGCATTTAGGTTCTGGTCAATGAAAACCATTGTTGATGTTGTCTCATCAGTAGCACTTATTGGACGGCCACTCCGTGCCTTGTCAACCACAGTCCCAGTTTCTCGGAATTTCTTAATTAAGCACCTGTTGTGTGAAATTGGAGGTCTTTCTGGGTGCCGGTTGTTAAAATCTGCAGCTAGGACACGGATACTTCGTTCTCCAGACATCAAAATGACCTCAATTCTCTCCTCTGTGGTCAAAGCCATCTTCAGTTACCTGTTACAAAATGAAACAAAATGTGTTGTAACTTTTAAACCATGACTACTTCAAATCTGTTTACAGGAATGAAATGGTCAGAAAATGCTGATGTTATTTGATATATCACACGACTCCCTTTCCATTGAAAAAAATTGACTTACATTCAAGATGGCCGATTTCAAGATGGCAGCCATGTTCGGTGCATACCGTAAAAGCTAGACCACCTCACCCATACTTTACTGGAATATTCAGATTTCCCGATTCCTGCAAGTTTTTCGAAAACACAGGGTGTACTGCGACTTTTGACTCGCCCTATAGATTGAAAATCTGCTGTTTACTGTAATCAAAACTTTGGACATTGTTATCAAATTTTAGCCAAAGTTAAGATTTTATGTAGAAATTCTACAGTCAAAGACACAAACCTTGGAACTAATCAAAAACATCAATTAAAAGAAGGCCTTTATTTAGGCCAGTGTAGCCAATCGAAGATTTTGGTCAAGGAATCATGTGCTCTTTTGAAAATGAAGCCGTTCAGTAAAACATCTTCCAATCCTTTCTCTGCAAAATTTAAA
This sequence comes from Rhysida immarginata, assembly GCA_023313115.1. Lineage (NCBI taxonomy): Eukaryota > Metazoa > Arthropoda > Chilopoda > Scolopendromorpha > Scolopendridae > Rhysida > Rhysida immarginata. The sequence goes on along the minus strand of JAHWFO010012261.1, from coordinate 1,334,612 downwards.
AAAAATCTTTTAATCATTAATTAATTTAATTCTTCGTTAATTTTTGTTTGATATTGTATTAATCTTGATTGTTACTGTAGCATGTATGAATACGATAAAGGCTCATCTTTTTTTTCAACATTGCTTATTGTTATCAATTTGAATTGGTTCCAAATGATTTCATTAAAGTGGCGCCCACTGTACAGTGGTGGAAAAAAGTTGGAGACCACCACATTTCAAAAAATAAGCAAACTGAATTATGATGACCTATAGTGATACATACCCTGTCATATCAATGAATTATGACCAGCAGCCTTTCAAGGCACACAAATGGTTCGCCCCAACAACGATTACACATTGCAAAATTTGCATAACAGGCTGAGAAAGCTTTAAAGCTGGTGCATCAAATGGCAGGTGCACGAGTCTCAAGATGGGTAAACATCCGGATTTAACGGACATCCAAAAAGGGATGATAATAGGGTATCGCAGCAAGGGTGGCACCATCTCCGAAACGGCACGATTTCTGAACTGTTCACGGTCCACTGTAGTGAAGGTGTACAAAGAGTGGACAGCAGGGACAGAAATCGCGTCCCAACGCCATCACTGTAAAGGGTCACAAGCCATCGACCAACAGGGTGAGTGGCGCCTACAACGACTTGTAAAAGGTGACAGGAGAGCCACAGTCCATCAACTGACCAGCAGATTCAATAGTGGTGCCAACAGATGTGTATCCGGCATTACCGTCAAACGCACCCTGCTACGGATGGGCCTGAACAGTCAACGCATGGTTGCTGCACCCATGTTGACCAGTGGTCATTGTCAACGACGCCTAGACTTTGCACGTGAGCACCGCCATTGGACCATAGACGAGTGGGCTAAGGTCTCCTTCTCTGACAAGTCAAGGTTTTTGCTCTATAAGATTGACGGGCGATGGCAAGTGCGTTGTGAACGCCATGAAAAGAGACTGCAGGAGGCTATTGTGGGCCAGAAACAGGCTGGTGGGGATAGAGTGCATGTGTGGGGGATCTTCTGTCGGGAGCAGTTAGATCCACTGATTCGTCTAGAGGGCAATTTGAATGCCTGTGGCTATCTGTCAATTGTAGCGGACCAGATGCACCCGTACATGCTCACGATGTTCCCCCAATGTGTTGGTGTGTTCCAGCAGGATAATGCACCCTGCACAAGGCACGTCTCCTTCTGGAGTGGTTCAAGGAACACTCTACTGCTGGACATCAATCCAATCGAACATCTGTGGGACCATCTTGATCGCCATATACAGCAGTTGTACTCTCCACCTATGACTCTCGAAGCTCTGTGGACAGCGCTTCGAGCGGAATGGACTGCCATACCATCGGACACATACTGTGCACTTCTTGTGTCCATGCCACGACGCCTAGCAGCAGTTATAGCGGTGAAGGGTGGCTACTCCCATTACTAAGCGGGTGGTCATAATTCAGTGATATGACTGTGTATGTTTGCCGTCACATTCAATTTGATTCTATTTCCTAAAAACTAAAAATAATTGCAAAATAAAATAAAGGTCAGGAAAAAAGTTTGAGACCAGGATGGATTTTCCTTGAGAATCATAAAACTTTGTGGATTAGTATTTTGTTGTAAGTCTTCTCACTTCAATAATGTCAATGAGTCTCCTTGGCATGGATTTCACAAGAGCTTGAAGTTTTTGTGGAGTTATTTGGTCCCACGTAGTCTTTATAGCTTTTTTCCACATTGGAGACTCTGTTACACTGTTTTCCTTGAGCATAAGCTACTCGAACCAGATAATCCTACAAATTTTCAATCAGGTTAAGGTTGGGACTGCGGGCAGGCTAATTCATTGATGTGATATTGTGTGATTTTAACCATTTTAAAGTTCATGCTGCTTTGTGTATTGACACATTGTCCTGCTGAAAAATGAGTTCTGGATCATTTAATTGAGCTCGGAAGAGGAAGGAAGGAAGTTGCCCAAGATGTTCTGGTTGTTGGTTGCCACTTGGGACTTCTCTCGCTCAAAAGCAGTCCATATCATAATTGATCCTCCGCCCTGTTCTTGACACAAATCATGTCAGTAGTACTGAACACCATCTGGGCCATGCAAATTAATTTTTTTTGTCACTAAAAGCGACATTTCCCCAAAGTTGATTATGTATTGCTTTGCAAAGTTCTGTCTGGCTTCTTTATGCTGGGAGGACAACTTTGGTTTCGAACTTCATCTTTATGTACGCATGATGCTCTGATGCCGACAACACATTTCGGACTGTTCTTGGGTGAATCAGCAGCTGTAATTGAACTGGATGAGGAACCAGTAGCACTGGCCAATCTAAGGATGTGTCTTTCAGCTCTTGTACTGAACTTTTTCGGCCATCCTGATCGCTGTTTTTGTCCATACATTTGTGGGTTAGCAAGATAATTGTGGACTACAGTCTTTGATTTACCAGTAAGAGCAGCAATTACATTTTCCTATTTTCAATGTTTTCGATATCCATCAATTTGACCCTTGTGGTGATCTGTTGTTTGCCAGAACCCATTGTTGACTATTGTGTATGCCTTTAAATAGTCTATGTACCAGGGTAATTCAGTAAGTAAGTTAGAAATCGAAGTTGCGACCTTCATTTTTTAATTAAGTGCGGGGAAACTGTCACTGCTAGATAGCACCCTATCTAGTTTTATTGTGACGCACAACAATTGTTCTGCGCATGACTGTACAAGATGGCGGCGCCCCTCAGTACATATTCCACGATAGAACAGCGCGCCGTTGTGCGTTTTTTGTGGGCAAAACGTATGGAAGCAAAGGATATCCACAAGGAAATGCTGCCCGTGTTTGGTGAACAGTGCCTGTCACGCCAGGCAATCCATAATTGGTTCCAGAAGTTCTCGGAAGGGTGGGCAAGTATCGAAGATGAACATCGAGCCGGTTGGCCGATGGAGATCACCACGCCAAAAACATTGCAGCGCGTCGAAAACATCATCCGAGTAGAGAGGACGGTAACCGTCGACGCTCTAGCAACCGCTATTTGTTGTTCACGTGGCCAGGCTTACAACATGATGCACGAGCAGCTAGGCTTGAATAAAGTATGCTCCCGCTGGGTACCACGCCAGCTTACACCACAACACAAAAGCCAGAGAATGGGCTTGTCATTGCAGCATATCCAGCGTTACCAGGTTGAAGGGGATGACATGCTTTCTCGGATTGTCACTGGTGATGAGTCTTGGGTGCACCATTATGAGCCTGAGACGAAGCGTGCCTCTATGCAGTGGAAACATCCCTCGTCCCCAGCGCACAAGAAGTTTAAGGTGACACCATCGGTTGGGAAGGTCATGTTGACGGTGTTCTGGGATTGCCAAGGCATACAGCTCACCGAATTCCAGCAACGTGGCCACACAATTACGTCTGCCTCATACTGCACGATTCTGACGATACTTCATGCTGCCATTCACCGGAAGCGACCGGGCCTCCTCGATAAAGGGGTGTTGCTGCTGCATGACAGTGCCCGTCCTCATAGTGCCAATCAGACCACTGCGACGCCGAGGTCATTCGAGTGGGAGGTTTTCCAACATCCACCTTACAGCCCAGACCTCGCCCCGAGTGATTTCCACTTGTTTGGCCCTTTGAAACATCATCTTTCGGGAGAAAGCTTTCCTGACGATGAAGCGGTTGAAAGAGCAGTGCGCGCGTGATTCCAACAGCAACCAAAAGAATTTTATGCCACAGGTTTCCAGGGACTTGTGAAACGGTGGGACAAGTGCTTAAATTTGTATGCAGATTATGTTAAAAAATAAACGTTGTTTGTATGTCATTATCTCCATTCATTTCTTTTCAATTACGATTCGTAATTTATTGAATTGCCCTCGTAATATGACATTCATTAAAGAAAGCAGTTGGTATTAATTTTCATGGACCTCTCCATCCTAGTCTGAAACTTTTTTCCCAACCCTCCTATAGCAAAATGTGATCAGTGACAATAAATGGACCACCACGGAATACATCTGGCCATCCTATTAAATATCTAAATGTAATTATTTTTATTTATATGATTTTAGGATTTATTTCAAATAGAAGCTTCATTATACGCAGAGAAACCTCAAAGGGACATACATAACTTTATAGGCACTATAACTCGAGTACGTATGCACAGATTTTTTTAATTGATTTTTAATATGTGTTGTTTAATATATTAAGTAAAAAATTTCTGGAAAAAATCGATGCCAACTGAATGTTTATTAAGTACACAAAATGAATCATGATTTCATATACAGTAGAGCCTCACATAATGAACCTAATTCGTTACTTGGCAAAGTTTGTTATGTGAAAATTTCGTTATGCGAGACTGTATTTTACATAGTATCCTATAGAAAAAAGTTTAATTTGTTTCTGGCAGCAAACTCCTTAAAAAAAAAACAAAAAAAAAAACACTCATCAAATCCAATGTTTCCAATGGCTTAAACTATTTTTATTTGCACTATAGATTTTCATCTCCTTCTGACTCTATAAATTTATTTGTGCTTTCATCACCCCTTCATTTTTGAACGTGTGAGCAGATACATGATGTGGCTGTTCGATTTGTTATGTGGGGCGGTTTCGGGACGAAAATTGACTCGCGCAACGAACCATGTTCAAACCACAACAAAACGAACACGTGAGAGCGCACGTGCTCGGTTCGTTATGTGCAGCATGCTTCGTTGTGCGAGTTGATTTTTGTCCTGAACCCGCATTCATTATATGGATTGTTTCGTTGTTTGAAGCGTTTGTTATGCGAGGTACCACTGTATAGTAGAACCTCCATATAATGAAGTTCAAGGAACTGGCAAAATTATTTTGCTATATAGATATTATGTTGCATGGAGGTGGTGTTTAAATTTTCATAATTTTGAAGTACGAGGGGCTATTGATAAATAAGGTCTCCATGACTGTAACTTTTTTATTTGTTAACCGATTTTCAAAATTCTTTTTGTATCTTATACTCACATTTGTCCTCTATGTAATGCACTCTTAACTTTTCAACATAGTTCCCATTCCTTTCCAAGCATTGCGCCAATGCGTGACTAGTTGGGTGAACCCGTCGGAGAGGAATTCCGGAGTTGTTGTCGACACCAGGATTGAATGGCAGCGTTTACCTCGCCGTCAGAACCAACTCATTGGGGAGTGGTGAAAGTCGCAATGTGCAAAGTCTTTCATTTTTGAACTGCAATTTTTCATCTTTGAACTGTAGGCGCTGCAACGAGTCTGGTGTGTGGTGACTCGTGTGCGGGCCGACGTTATCGTACTCCAGAAGAGGGTCCAAAGTTGCCATTCAATCCTGGTGTCGACAACAACTCCGGAATTCCTCTCCAACAGGTTCACCCAACTAGTCACACGTTGACGCAATGCGTGGAAAGGGATGGGGACTATGTCGAAAAGTGAATAGTTCGTTACGTAGAGGACTATGTTACA
>JAHWFO010012261.1:1258885-1321807 GCA_023313115.1 Rhysida immarginata | reverse complement strand
TATTTTGATTTAGATTAATTATTTTTGTTTATTACACCTTATTTTTTATTTAATTTGTATTTTTAATTAATAACTATTATTTATTCCGGGGTTCTTGTGTCTCGTTCTTCTCTTAATATATATCCGTTAATTGGATAAACTAATAGGATAAGTTATTTGAATAAGCTAAATGGGTAAGCTATTCAGATAAGCTAATTCATAAGCTAATTGAGAGTAATCTCGTGACGTCGCAGTGACTTCATACAGCCGATGCTGCCATATTGCAGGGCAAACCATGGCTGAGAATGCACGGATTGCTTGCATTGAGATGCAATTTTTAGGGTCATCAACCAATAAATTTGCATTGTCTAATTATGTGAAACAATTAGATTATCCTTCAAAATGAAGATATATTAAAAAACTTAAACTTGGCGAAGGAATTTATATAAAAGACCCTTATGCAATGAAGGCAGATGAGTGGATGAACGATCCTTCACTTTGACGTTTACAACCACCTCATTGAAATATGGAATTAATATTTTCTGTATATGTTAAGTTGTCTACTCATTCTTCGTAAGTAAACTTTGTCACATCTGTTGCAGATTAATTTGTACATTTCACTATTATCAGAGATGTTAATTGGTGGTTTGAAATAAATCATACTCAGATTGACTTAGAATCTGGCACCTTATTACAACAACTTAAAGACATCTTAAAATAAATTTCATAACAATGTAACTTTAACAATAGTTTTACATCATCGCAATTTACTAGGTAACCACAAAAGTTCTTGCAGTTTTTTAATTCCCGAAAACAAAAGGATGTACACAAAAAGTAGCGTATCGCTAGCCCCCAAAATAATCCCCATTGGCATCTAGCAACTTCTGCCAATGTGTTACCAGTTGATCAATCTCCTGGCTGTAAAACTTGCCAGTCTTGGACTCAAAGAAGTCCGTCAGTGCCTTTCGCAGGTCTGTATCATTGGTGTAGGATTTTACATGAAGATGGTTGTCCGGAGAATGGAAAAGGTGATAATCCATTGGAGCAAGATCTGGTGAGTAAGGTGGATGACACAAAGTTTATCAGCCAAGCCGCTCTATGGTTTCCATGGTCACCCACACCACATGTGGCCAGGCATTGTCATGAAAGAAGAGTACCCCTTTGCTATTCACTAATGCTGGCTCCTGCTGCTGCAATGCCTGTTGCACATGTTCCAACTGCTGGGAGTACAGGTCCCCAGTGATGGTTTGGCCAGTTGATAGCAGCTTGCAGTGAACCATTTGGCATCTAGTCCACCAGACACACTAGACTACGGGATTCATCAGAAATGGCAAATTCTCCCGACCTGAATTTCTGGAACCAGTGCCTTGCGGTGCGTTCGTTCATAGCATCGTCCCCAAACGCAAAACATATTCGGCGACTCGATGCTGCTGCTGACAAGCCCACCTTGAAGTCATAAAGCAAACAACACCTAAGCATCTCCTTCGATACCTCCATTTGTCTTCGCTTTTGCACGAGATGTGATTTATGTGAATGCCCAACAGCCCTGTATTTATAACTTCCTGCTCCCCCCTGACAGATTTTGGACCACACTGTAAACTCATTTGTATATCTTCTATCATTTCCACATTGATAAAAATATTGGGTTTGTTTCTTGTTTTTTCTATCCACGGCATTTATCTATTTCGCACGGCGCTCAGAATTGGCTGGAAACCGGTGCAAAGAAATTTCAGAATTTTTTTTGGCCCGATTGGAACAATGCACCACTATGCACGTTCTCAACATTATTATATTGATGTAATTATTAAGCCAAAAACACAGTTTAAAACATAAAATTTTAGTAAAACCATAGAAATCTTAGCATATTTTAATGCTATCAAGATGTTTGCAACCTTGATTGATCAACAACATCTAGCAAGCAACAGTTGTGAGATTCCGTTTCAAAAATGGCTGCTGAAGGAATTTGTGTTGAGGCTATAGTGAAAAATCTGGGTTGAGGCTCCAGGGTTTCCTTTTCAAATGTAATTCGAGGCGAACGATGTTTTGGGAACGTCATTGAGCAGATCATCATTTGCGCGAACGAATCACAATCCGACGGATGACGCTGCGTTCACATTGCACTTCTCGATCATGATTGACGTCTGGATTATGATCCAGGTGTGAAGTGTGAACGAGGTATTAGAGATGATAAGCTAGATACTCGTGGTCCTTGATTTGAATCCATGTTCTGTAATTTTCGGCCGACCATTCACTAGAGTGGTGGCTTATACACTGTCATATCAATGAATTTTGACCAGCACCCCTTCAAGGCACACGCATGGTTTGTCACAACAATGATTTGCAACAAACTGCAGGTGCACGAGCCTCAAGATGGGTAAATGTCCGGAATTAACAGACATCCAAAAAGGGATGATAATAGGCTATCCAGCAAGGGTGTCACCATCTTCGAAATGGCACGATTTGTGAACTGTTCACGGTCCGCAGTAGTGAAGGTGTACCAAGAGTGGACAGCAGGGACAGAAATCACGTCCCAATGCCATCACTGTAAATGGCCACGAGCCATCGACCAACGGGGTGAGCGGCACCTACGACGACTCGTAAAGGGTGACAGGAGAGCCACAGTCCATCAACTGACCACCAGATTCAACAGTGGTGTCAGCAGACGTGTATCCGACATTACCGTTGAACACACTCTGCTCCAGGATGGGCCTGAACAGTCAATGCACGGTTGCTGCACCCATGTTGACCAGGCGTCATCGTCAACGACACCTAGACTTTGCACGTGAGCACCGCCATTGGACCACAGACGAGTGGGCTAAGGTCGCCTTCTCCGACGAGTCAAGGTTTTTGCTCCATAAGATTGACGGGTGATGGCGACTGCGTCGTGAATGCCACGAAAAGAGACTGCAGGAGGCTATTGTGGGCCGTAAACAGGTTGGTGGGGATTGTGTGCATGTGTGGGGGATCTTCCTGGTAGAAATTAGGTCCACTGATTCGTCTAGAGGGCAATTTGAATGCCTGTGGCTACCTGTCAATCGTAGCAGACCAGGTGCAGCCGTACATGCTCATGATGTTCCCCCAATATGATGGTGTGTTCCAGCAGGACAGTGCACCCTGCCACAAGGCACATCTCCTTCTGGATTGGTTCGAGGAACACTCTACTGACTTTCGAGTGCTCCCTTGGCCCGCTAATTCGCCGGACATCAATCCAATCGAACATCTGTGGGAGCGCCATGTACGGCAGTTGGACCCTCCACCTATGACTCTCGAAGCTCTGTGGACAGCGCTTCAAGCGGAATGGACTGCCATACCATCGGACACATATCGCGCACTTCTTGTGCCCATGCCACGACGCCTAGCAGCAGTTATAGCGGTGAAGGGTGGCTACTCCCATTACTAAGCAGATGATCATAATTCAGTGATATGACAGTGTATCTATGCTTCTTGAAAAATTATGATTGAAGGCCACAAGTATAAAGTTTTAACGTCTATATATTTATCCTTTCTTTTCTTGTATAGGGATTCAATGGCCGATGGTATTACGATTACTTCAGATATGTCCTTCTGTTTTCATATATCATCCCAATAAGGTTAGTAACCAGTTCATGTTCTAAAACGTTTATCTGTTATCTGTACTTGTTACTATTTTGAAAAATTTTGCCATTAAAAAATTGATTATTGCCATTGATTTTGTTATTAAAAATTGATATGAAGACAAAAGAAAAATTATTTCTTTTTTTTGGTAAAATAAAAAATTAGATTGATCTTTATTGTTAACGAGTGCTTTGAAATATTTTGATATTTGTCATTAAAAAGGCAAAAGAGGGGTGTTCATTAAGTTCATGGGGCCATGAAACTTGGTGATGGAGTTAATTTTTTTCAACATAAGGATCACACAACTTCGCACACTACTTCTATCGATGGATGACCTGACTTTTTGTATACCGTAATTCCAATCACACTTCCTGGCTAAAAGCTTTTAGAGTACCATCGCGTATAGGTATCTTAAAGGTAAACTCCACGAAAATAATCGACTTTATTTTTTTTGCATCATAACATCAATCCAGGTTAATAGAGTATATGACATTCAAAATTTTACGATTTTTCCTAATATTTTATTAAGAAAAAGGCCTCGGAAAATTGAAAATTTGCGTGGGATCTTCCATCCCTTCTCCAGAGAACATGGCGGAACAAGGCGTCATTTCCTGCGCGAGAACCTCGGAGAATTTCGTCGCTGAGATTCATTAATAAGATTTTGCTAACCTGTTTTATGTCGGAATGCCTGTGGAGAAATTTGTTTTCTGTTTGGATGTGTAAATAGACAGTCGGATATAAATTTCACGTTTTATAGATTTCTAAAATCAGAATTGATTAAAAAACAGTGAAATAGTTTTTGATAGAGAGGGAACTGGTATCCGACTCCAAACAGCATCGTGTGTTCAGCTCATCCGCCGTTTTAAATTCAGTATCAATTCAAACAAAAAATTTGCTGAAACTAGATCACATATAAGGTGGAACTAGATGCTCTTCCAACTCTAAACGGGCCTGGCGTTCTTCAAGAACGACGACTGCAACAGCATGTGCTAAACGCCGAAGGAAGAAGGAGTAAGCCTATCTGCTGTGTAAGGCACACGCCGATACATCAAGCAGAAGATTCCGTTTCACGGTTTAATGCATAGGGCTGTATATCGCAGAAGTTGTATTAGCATTTAATTCTGCTAAAGGCCCTTGTACATCGTTGTCACTGTTATCAAAATCGCAGTCGTCACTGTTGGTCTTGTTTCATATTCCTACTCCATTGGGATGCCAACTGACAACTAACTGATAGCGTCCAATGTGTTACGTCACGATTTCGCAACTCCTTCGCACTTCTCCGCAACTTGTGAAGTAACAGTTGCCGAAACATGGCAGGGTGTCGAACACAGGGGGAGGGAAAAATGAAAGTTTTTTTTTTATATATTTTATCAATGTTGAGTTCGAATTGAAAATTTTTATACATGCTACGTTGTTATTGAGATCTTCATCTGTCATTTTAAACAAAGTTGTTTTGAGTGTGGAGTTTACCTTTAAATGTATCTATAGTATGGAAAGATTTCAAGTTTTTCCCAGGAAATGTTGGAGGAATAGGAACATTGCATTCAACTATCTCAGTGATATCGTGTACTTAAAGGGACAGTCCACTCTAAAGGAAAGGGGGGGTCAAATAGATTCAGATTTCATTTCTTTTCATTAATTTAGACGTTTATCTTAAAAATGGTTCTGTTGCTATTTAAAAATGCTGAAAATTTCGTGCACTTTCTTTTGGAGTGGAGTTAGAGCCTGATACGGTTATGACGCGCTACGTTCCTGCGTAGTGATGCGTCAGAGGGGCAAATTGCAAGTAGTACATTTTGTTTTTACAGCAGCACCACCTGTAGATAGAATTGAGAGATAGGTTTCTCTTGTTAGGCGACATTACAGTTTAGGTTATTTTGATATTAAACATTTAAACAATTCATATAAACAACAGTGGTGAAGAATCGCATCGCTGATGGCTGCAACAAACACTCTTCTTCAGTGTTCATCGGCCGACAGTTCGTGCATGAGCACCATGTTGAATGGCCGATCCTGTCGTCTGCAACTCCAACATTAAAATCTTCTTGGTCGTCTAGTTGTTGTGATGAAACTGTTTTCACTGGTTCCTTTTCCTCGGGACCGGATATGTAAGGTTCAAAACCAAATTTTTTTGACATTTTCTAGTAAATGAGGCCTTATGAACTGCCGAAAGTCAATGCATTTTCTATGCAAAAACATTGAGTGATAAGGTTTTTGGACACCGCAATGTCACAGACGTGTACACGCAAAGGAATTTGTACATGTGTGATAGAAAGTAGTCCCACGTTTTTCTTTGTTGTTCGGCCTTATGCAGGGTTGTCCAAAAAGATGTTACCACTTACAAGGGATTGACTTTTATTTTAAACCATTGTTGAAATTTTTGTCTTACTACTGAGAGTGACCTAAACACTTCATCCAAGCAGCTACCTTCCTTCTCTCTTCCAAAGTAAGTCGGGTGGCCATATTTAGGCTGCAACAATAGAAAATTAAAAATGATGTACTACCATATGAGTGGTAACATGCTTTTGGACACCCTGAGTTACAAATAAATGTGAAATATAGTTGTTTTATTTTGGTAATTATAATGATTACATATGTTTTACCCCCCTTTCATTTAGAATGGACTGTTCCTTTAAAAGGTAGTGTCTTTCATGAACACTGTAAATTAAATCTTAACATTAAAATAATTTTTAAATGTATAATTTGGAAATGTTTTTAAGAGGAATCAAACCTACTTCACCATATCTGATCAACCAGGAAAAAAAAGAAATGCCACCCACGACTTTAGATTTTGACAATTTTTTTTTTGTTTGCATGTTGCTATTACCAAGTTATGAAACCATGCCAAAGTATTTTGGCCTAAGTCAAATACTTTCGGAGATAAACGGTGTCAAAGTTTAAGTAAATTAGGCGTTTTAAGTATTTCTGTAGCTCCACGATGTTCATGGCGCTTGTTAAGAAAAATTCATAACTCAGTTAAAAATGAAGATATCAATAGCATTGTTTTTTACTGTGTTGTGTAAGATATGCCAATTCTAAAAAAAAAAAATAAGTAAATCATTTTTTATATAAAATTTAACTATCATATTCATGCCCTGTATGGTATTTTATTATTTTATTCATTAAAGATAAAGTTGATAGATACTTTGCAACACAAACGATGGAGAACAGAGTTTCCGGTTAGTTTTGCCATTTATTCCCGGCTTTATCAAGGTGTGCCCTGAGGCATGGGTGGGGGGGGGGGGACCAAAGGTACCCCAACAACAATGATAACCACCCACTGCGCGCCAGGAGCGGGTTGTTTGAACTTGCGTAGGAAAAATAACTGTGAAATTATGTCAAAGAGCAGGCAACTTACGGAAAATATTCACCAGAGGAAGCGAGTTTTGCTTCAAACTTCCTCATGAAGATCTCTGCAAGTATATAGGGCTCGGGCAACTCCCCATTGGAGTTCCAGAAGACATCCGATAAAATTCACCATTAAACTGTAGAAAATTGTTGTTTACACAAAGTTTGCAAAGGGTCACAACGTCGGTAACCAAATCGTGTCCTACCTTATTGTACAGCAATACTGTATTGAGGAAGTCCAAGGTCTCCTGCATAGGTAGATTGGGAAACAAAGAAGTTACGTCGAAAGAAACCAAAATACAGCAATTGAATAATGAACTCAAAGAGTTCGAAATACGTATATGCGGAATAAAATCCAGTTGTGGACAAGAGGTTTCATCTTATAGATTATGTCGTTATCCACAGTAATTGAAGAATTCTCATTGCAACCTATTGTTCAATTTGCACGTGGGGTTTCGCAATTGTTGAAAACAAAAACTTACGATCCTACACATCATCTTTTTTTTTTCCCCACACGAATTTTCGTTTTCATTTGTACAACCCTTATACTTTGGCATGGTTTCATAACTTGGTAATAGCAAAGTGTAAAAAAAAATTGTCAAAATCTGAAGAGGTGGGTGACATGGCCTGGGTGAACTGATATGGAATGGCCCTTCACTGATTAACATAGGATTTAATATTCTGATGAGTTCTTGGAATTCAATGTACTTCATTGTTTTAAATTTCAGCCTTCGTGTTAATTTGGACATGGGCAAAGCTGTTTATTCTTGGATAATTCAAAGAGACAAAGAAATTCCTGAAACTGTCGTTAGAAGCACGACAATTCCGGAAGAACTAGGACGGATTGTTTACCTTCTTACAGATAAAACTGGCACCTTAACACAAAATGAAATGGTTAATCTAAATGCCTTGTGATTTAAAATTAAAGTTGAACTAATATTGTACATCAGTTTCTTGGTGATGAGAAAATACAATAAATTAATGTTTTCTTTCATCCATCTTAAGGTTTTCAAAAAACTTCATTTGGGAACCGCTTCTTATGGTGCAGAAACATTTGATGAAGTGAGTCTTTATTATAATAGCATTAAATCTAAAAGATTTATAATGGTTACTTTAAAAAGTATTAATTATCCGTTGTATGATAGATTTGCTTAATCTAGCATTTACTTACTTAACGTTATCCCGATGCAAAACCGAACCTCTTTTGTTACAATGAAGGCAGTGTGTATAAAAAATATTTTTAGGAAATTTTGCTTATCATAATCATTTTAGTTTACAAGAAGATATCAGAAAGTAACGCCATTTATTTTTTAACGGAGGAAATATACGCTGTCATATCAATGAATTATGACCAGCACCCCTTCGAGGCACACGCATGGTTTGCTCCAACAACGATTACACATTGCAAAATTTGCATAACAGGCTGAGAAAGCTTTAAAGGTGGTGCATCAAACAGCAGGTGCACACGTCTCAAGATGGGTAAACGTCCAGATTTAACAAACATCAAAAAAGGGATGATAATAGGCTATCGCAGCAAGGATGGCACCATCTCCGAAACGGCGCGATTTGTGAACTGTTCACGGTCCGCTGTAGTGAAGGTGTACAAAGAGTGGACAGCAGGGACAGAAATCGCATCCCAATGCCATCACTGTAAAGGGTCACAAGCCATCTACCGACGGGATGAGCGGCAACAACTCGTAAAAGGTGACAGGAGAGCCACAGTCCATCAACTGACCACCAGATTCAACAGTGGTGCCAACAGACGTGTATCCGACATTACCGTCGAACGCACCCTGCTACGGATGGGCCTGAACAGTCGACGCATGGTTGCTGCACCCATGTTGACCAGCGGTCATCGTCAACAACGCCTAGACTTTGCACGTGAGCACCACCATTGGATCACAGACGAGTGGGCTCAGGTCGCCTTCTCCGACGAGTCAAGGTTTTTGCTCCATAAGGTAGACGGGCAATGGCGAGTGTGTCGTGAATGCTACGAAAAGAGACTGCAGCAGGCTATTGTGGGCCGGAAATAGGCTGGTGGGAGTTGTGTGCTTGTGTGGGGGATCTTCTGTTGGGAGCAGTTAGGTCCACTGAATTTGAATGCCTGTGGCTATCTGTCAATCGTAGCGGACCAGGTGCACCCATACATGCTCACAATGTTCCCCCAATGTGATGGTGTGTTCCAGTAGGACAATGCACCCTGCCACGAGGCACGTCTCCTTCTGGATTGGTTTGAGGAACACTCTACTGAGTTTCGAGTGCTCCATTGGCCTGCTAATTCACTGGACATCAATTCAATCGAAAATCTGTGGGAGCCCCTTGATCGCCATGTTTGGCAGCCAGACCCTCCACCTATGACTCTCGAAGCTCTGTGGACAGCGCTTCAAGCGGGATGGACTGCCATACCATCGGACACATACCGGGCACTTCTTGCGTCCATGCCACGACACCTAGCAGCATTTATAGCGGCGAAGGGTGGCTACTCCCTTTACTAAGTGGGTGGTCATAATTCAGTGATATGACAGTGTAGTTTCTGTGTAAAAGTTAACATAGCCAAAAAGAAGACTGAGTACATGCACAGACATTACATTGGGATGAGCACTTCCCACATATGCTGACACTAGTGGTCAAGCAAGTGCAATTGTCCGTTGCTTGGGAAAAATTCATCAGGAGTTTGGGACCTGGCTAAGGGCACTTATTGACAATAGACACAAATGGTTTTTTGGAGCAACACTTTAATGCAAAACATAAAACATCTAGTCAGGTTACATATTAAATACAATTGTTTATGTTTCCAATATCACTGAGAGGGGCCCCTCTAACTTAGCCTATGAGCTTTATACTAATTTAACTATACACTGTATCTGTCTAAATTATCATTGCCAATCAAGTAGATTCCTAACGTTCTCTTATACTGATTTCCAACCAATACTTCCTAAGATGCTACTCTGGGTTATACTCTCAACAATTAAACCTATGACAGCCAGATTGCTTCTGCTCATCGTGGTGTGGGAAGAACTTCAGCCATGGGCAGTGCCACAACTAGCTTCATCTGTCCGGAGGGCAACACTGCTTATTGCAGCCGGCCAACGTCTCCATGACATCGTGTGCCCCTTTTTAAATTACTGCTTAAGCAATTTTGGGGAGGGGCACCGTAACCCCGCCCAGGTTGTCCCTCTTAGTACAGCTATTGAGCTCGTGCTTTGGATTGTCCTAACCTGTTCTCTGGTGACACCGTTTTTCGTGCTGTATACACGCGTTTCACCTTATCTCAATGTACCAGGTTTACCGTTGTAAAGTTTAGTACTGTCTAAAACGCTCTTGCTGTGAAACACAAAGTACACAGAAATTTATATTGCCGGGTCACGCTCCATTAGCATTCTTTATGGGAAAGCTTTCTGGCAAGTCAGGTGCTGGTACACCACAGCAATGTTGATAATGTTTGAAACGTACAATACTCCACAGTTAGCCACACCGTCCACACGGAAAACGTAATTAGAGAAACAAAAAGCCATTGTATTGATTGCAACCATTTTCAAAATGGTTCATTCGCGGTACCGTATTTATCAGTTGGCGAAAATAGTAATTAATAACCGCTTCTATCTCATCATTACGATTTGTTTGATGTATTACTTACTATATCTTTCCATTGAAAATTGCTAGGTGGGGTCGTGAAAGTACCATTTGTGCACGTGCTGTTGAACCAATTTAGATGATATTTGTGATTGGTTCGTGCCATAAACCATATTCATCAATAACAAAAACAGATTTTGAAAATATTTCATAGCCTTGGAGGAGTTAGAGACAGACAGACAGAGATGCTTCCCCACACTGATAGCATAAAGCACCTTTCGGTACTTAATAATAGTAATAATAATAACTAATATTTCTCTTGGGTTTAGGTAGCAGCACACATTCAGACTGTTTACTCTCAGATGAATCTTAATAATTCCTGTCATCCAGCTAATCGTTCAGCAACACCTTCTAGAATGAGGCGAACAGTTTTAACTCGTGTGCAGGATGCAGTGAAAGCTTTGGCCCTCTGTCATAATGTAACTCCAGTATATGACAACAATTCGGAAGAATGTAATGAAAATTCTGAAGCTGAAGCTGATCAACTTGCCAATAAAAAATTTGTTTACCAGGCATCAAGTCCAGATGAAGTAAGTATGTTGCTTTACTCTTTCTTTCTCTTTAGTTTTCTTTTTTTTGTTTTGAGAGTCCTGTGCAGAAAGTTCTTAAGGTGTGTCTAAGAAGACCAACTGGTGACCAACTCTCCAAGCAATTCGACTCAAGATAACTATCTAAAGTTTTACAAGTTTCCTTGTAATAAATAGCAGGAGTCATGTTATCTGTCGGTTTAGTCTTTCATTTGAAAGTGACCACTATACAGGGTGTCCAAAAAGTCTGGTAACTTAGCAGAGATCTCAAAGCTGCCAGGTAGGCGAGATCTGAAGAGTGTGGTTTATAGGTGATAGGATGGTGGGGAATTCAGTACCACACTCAAATTTGACCTCGACCCCCAAATTTAAGGTCATCCATTTGCTAACTCAAAAACTATTAAAGATAGAGAAAAATTTCCAATTGCTACCCTGTAGAGCCACACCACATTAGTCTAAAAACAATTTTTAATCACACCCTTCCCCTTGAAAGATTTTGAGAAAATGGGCAAGAAAGAGTTACTCAAGGCCAGGTTGGCTGAGTTTCTAACACATTTGAATTGCAGTGCAGCACACAATTGGAAAGGGGAAGCACACTCTTGAGTGACTATTTCTCACCCATTTTCTCACACTCTTTCAAGGGGAAGGGTGTGATTAAAAATCGTTTTTAGACTAATGTGGTGCTGCTCTACAGAGTAGCAATCGGAAATTTTTCTCTATCTTTTATAGTTTTTGAGTTAGCATCC
The DNA here is from genome assembly GCA_023313115.1 of Rhysida immarginata. Lineage (NCBI taxonomy): Eukaryota > Metazoa > Arthropoda > Chilopoda > Scolopendromorpha > Scolopendridae > Rhysida > Rhysida immarginata. The sequence continues at coordinate 1,309,980 of JAHWFO010012261.1, read as the reverse complement.
GTGTGAAAAACATGATATTGCAGTACCAGATTATGTGTTCAAAAGGCCATTGGATGTGCATATGGGCAGTGGTTGCGATTTAACATGAATGCAACAAATAGTATTAATGTCTTCCCATTACTGGCAGTATACAGTGGACAATCTTAGAGATTTCTTTGTGAGGTGTTTATTGTATACTGAGTGGCCATTTATTAGGAACACCCATGACTATACAAATCCATTGGCATAGCAATTACTATGTGACAGTCAGTACCAATATAAAGCGAGAACACACTTGCAAGTGGTTTGACTGTCACCATGGAAAAACAAAGGATCTGAGCGACTGTCAGCAGCTGATGATAATTGGTGTCTGGCGGAGGTGGGCTGAGTATTTCCGAAACCGCACATTTAGGCTTTTCCCGAACGACCATTTCAAAGGTTTACCAGGACTGGTTAAACAACCAAGAAACAACCAACCAGAGACAATCCTGTGGTTGCAAACGACTCATCGATCCAAGGGGTGAGCGTAGGATGGGAATGCTTGTTCGTGCGAACAGAAACTTCACGACTCGTCAACTAACCATGAAGTATTTATTACGCAACACTGCACTGAGGTGAATTGTTTCTCGGTTAGTGTTAAGATTTCTTCCATCATTTTCAGGTTCATTCACCAATCACTTAACAAAAGTTCTCACCTTCTTGTTCATTTCTGGTGTTCAAACAATTTTCGGACATTCCCGTGTGTTTGTCTTTCGGCTCTTCCCAGCCATCACGAAATCTAGTGAACCATTTAAAAACACGTGCACAAGATAGTGCATCATCACCATATACTTGCTTTATCAACTTTTCATGTATCAACTTTTATCAAGTTTCGTAGTGGTTTTTCCAAGTTTATAACAGAATTTAATGTTTGCCCTTTGTTCCATGTTTAATATTGGAACATCAACTAATGACTGTGTGCGGTTGAGGCCAGAGAATATATAGGTGCATGCAATTTTATTGTTGCAACTTGTACACTAGGCAACAAGGATAGTTTATATAAGGAGCGTTCAAAAAGAAACGAGCCAGAGGCCTAGGAACAGAAACCAATACCTCTATGTCAGAAGTATTGGCCCTGGCTGTCGAGGCACTTGTCCACTGCAACACAAGGCGGTAAATGGCTGTCTCGTAAAATTCCAGGGGCTGCATTGTGAACCAGTTCCACACGTACTGCTTGACGTTGTCGTCCAAGGTGAATCGTTTGCCCCTTTGAGCCTTTTTTAGGGGACCAAAAAATGGCGTAATCGCAGGGAGAGAGGTCTGGACTGTATGATTGTGTTGGCCGTATGAGGTCTTGCATTGTCGTGGAGCAGAATGATTCCACGGGTGAGCTTGCCTGGTCGTTTTGATTTGATTGCTTGGCGAAGGGTGGTCAAGGTTTGCGAGTAACGCTGGGCGTTCACTGTTGTCCCGTGCTGCACGAAGTCTGTCAAAAGGGGGCCGTCTTGGTCAAAGAAGAACGTCAGCATAACGTTTCTTGCACTTGTGTGGATTGCCTTGGATTTTTTTTGGTGGTGGTGACCTTGGATGCTTCCACTGGTGACTTTGTCGTTTCAATTCTGGTTCGAAGTCCTGACACGAAGACTCATCTCTAGCCACCATTCGTGCCAGGTACTCATTCCCTTCCCTGGAATAGCGCTGCAGATGATCAAGACAGTGGGCCATTCGACATGCTTCCTGTTGTGGTTGAAGATTGTGGGGCACCCATTGGGCGCACACTTTGCACCAGCTCAGTCTTTCCTTTATGATAGTGTGAACACTTCCGATGCTCAATCCGACCTTGGCGGCTATGGCTTTCACTGTAACTCGGCGGTCCTGGGTAATGAGTCCATCAACCAGCTGGACGATGTCATCGTTAATGCGGTTTGGTGTTCCAGACTGTGCATCATCGGCTAATGACACCCGTCCTTCCCTGAACCGCTTGTGCCCACGCCTTGACCCTTGCAAGGAACATGCAGAGTTCACCGTACACTTGTGACATTCTTCAATGAATGTTCGTTCCCCCCTACTCCTTCCGCTGTCAGAAAAAGAACAACACCACTTTGCTCTTCTTTTGATGCCTCCATTTCACTTATTCACTGCGTATACAACGCGAATGACCATTGGACGATTGACGCTTGCTTCTGCTTCCTTCGTATAGTCACTTGACTTCCACCGTCACCCTTTAGCGGGGGCCTGTGAACTTCCGCGCTCTTGTCGGAACCACTCTTTGTTACACACGCAACCATATCACCATTGGTATGGATGTGATAATAAGGTTTAAAAAGTAAAGAAAATATAGTATTTTATTCAGAGGTAGAAAACATTGCATAAAGTGGAAAAATAACATCGATCTTTTATCAGGTAAAAGAGATACATAGAATTCTTTTTATTTTAAACATAAAGAAATAACACTCATCGAGTTATTTACAATTTATTAAAATGGATTATAATGAACGAGTTCTAACTTTGTACAAATTAGTTCCAAGACGCAGAAAGCGTCATGTGTTCCTTTTGAAGGGAGGAACACTTTAACCCTAAGTCTTCGAAGGACAGTTCAAAAAAATCTAAGTTTTTATCTAAGTTCCCATAAGTTAATTTCAGAGTTTCAAATTGAGTTATTCCAGTGTCAAATACATATTTTGATTTAGGAGTCTTAACACTAATCAACTTACAAGTTCTTCTGATAATATCCCAAGTCGGTCATGCTATCGAATCATGAAGTCAGTGGAGCAGTGATTCATGCTCTGTTGTCAATCACCAAGCCAGAAAATGAAGCAAATTGTTGATTGTCATAATTTATATGTTTTTTCACTGGTCGAAAAGCATGCCGATAGAATTCAGAGACTGATTCTCGTGCAATACAAGATTGGATGATAGATAGCGATCTCTATGCGGTCCGCTCTTCATCAGGCCCTCTGGCGGAAAATTTAAAAACGTCTCATTTGAAGAAGTCGATGTGCAGTTGAGAGGCCTAATGAATATCGCTCCATAGAAGGAAAGAAACACTGCTGCTGATAACTTTACACAGAAAGTTTATCAAGTGAATAAAGTTTTTTTTTTTACTAATTTGTTCATGAAACACTACAGGTATTGTTCCTTTCTTATTGATTTTGTCACATTCTTTCAAGATGAGGAAATCGTTTCCAAAGCAAACTGACATTCTGTCACACTGTCACCGGTTTGCACATTCTAGACTACGGCTCGTTCTTTTTGAATGCTCCTTATAGATTAAAAGAATATGCATTGTCGTGGTGGGACATGTGTGAACACGTTCAGAGTAGTGTCAGTCTCATTTATTAATTGTCGAACCTTGTATTTTTTGAGTAGAGTCTTCCTTTAGAATTAAATAATTAATTAAATTTAGATATAAAATTAATATATGTATTTTTGATCTCTTTAATGAAGGTTGCCTTGGTTTCTTGGACAGAAAGTGTTGGTCTCACGTTAATAAGACGTGATTTAAATTCACTGCAGTTGCGAACGCCTCAAGGAAACATACTGTCATATACGATCTTGCAGATTTTTCCATTTACATCTGAAACAAAACGAATGGGTATAATTGTAAAGGTAATTTTTAATGCCGTTTAATGTTGATTGATTACCACAATTAAAGATATTCCGTTATTATATTACTTTGTTGTTAAATAAATTCACAGGAAGATCAAACTGGGGAAATTACGTTTTATTCTAAAGGTGCTGATATTGTGATGAATTCCATGGTACAATATAATGACTGGTTAGAAGAAGAGGTAAGCAAAGTAGAATCATGTCTTTTACTAGATAGAAACCAAATCCGTCTTCCTAAAAGTAAAGCTAGCACTTTTAAAAAGGTAGTTTAAGTTAATATTGAGCTTGCTGTTAATCAATCCTTTGACTTTGATTTTTGGTTTTATTGTGAGAAGAATTTTATACAAAAGGGGGGGGGTGGTCTGATTTGACAAGTAATGGTCATAATGGCACCCAGTGTGTAGAATGGTATTTCATGGCAAAGGTCACAAAAGAAATAAAAATCATTTAGGACTACTTTCATTTTAAAAACATTATATTTAAAAAGAGTTTAATATTTCTCAGTTAACCTTATCACTGATAATATGATAATATTATGTTTTACTTTTTTATTAGTGTGGTAATATGGCCAGAGAAGGATTAAGAACATTAGTGGTTGCAAAAAAGACTTTACCAGAAGATATATATCATGATTTCGAGGTAAGATACTAGAAAGAAAAAATTTGAATAATCTGAATTCTTTATCTTGCCACGATTAAAATTTAGCTGGTTCATTAAATTTTTGGGCACATCAATATCTAGGTCATTGCACATTACAGACACAACTTTATATCTAACAAAGTTCGGGAAAACACAAATATTTTGTCTCCATGGCGAGACTCGAGCCTGCAGTCCAACAGAAGTGAGAACTGGAAAGCCTATTCTCCAGATCTCTTTATCACTGAGTCGTGTATTTTTTTTTTCATTTTAAAATTTAATATTAAATGCATGTCTTCACACTTCTGCCTTTTCTTTTTTAATTTTATGAATTCCTATTTAAATGAGAGGCACCAGAAATTTATTTTTTAATTGTTGTGTACTCTTTAAAAGTACGAACCAAGCTCTGCTTTCAAATCTATCCTTGTCCCCATTCTCACCTATGGTCATGAGTCTTGGGTAATGACTGAAAGAATGCAATAGCAGATGTAAGTGGCCGAATGACATACCTGAGGAGTGTGGCAGGTGTTGCCTTACTAGATAGACTGCACAGCACTACAATAAAGTAGGCTTTTGGTGTTGAGCCGCTACTTCTCCGCATTGAGAGGTCTTAGTTGCATGGATATGGCCATGTGATACGGATGCTATCAATTGATCTTTCTAGGCGGTTGCTATTTACCAAGGGGTCGGCCTAGAACCAGGTGGCTAGACTATATGGAAAATCTGGGTTCAAGTCACTTGGGTATTACACAGTCCAGTCGCATTAATGTGACCACCTGTCAGTAGCCAGAATAACCACCTGAGTGTGTGCTCCTGTATTCGGATCTAGAACATAAAGTTTGAAAAATCAAAATGATTTAAAATAAATGAAAAGCCCTAAGTCGAAGGTAAAAAATATGAATAAAATGATACGAATCCACAAAATTATAGAAATGATTTACATTATTATATCGCATATTTTCATTATTATAATTCTATTCATTCTTGGGTGTTTTTGTTTGTTTTTCAATTTATTTTGGTATCACATTATATCGCATTCATACGCGGATTCTTCGCAAAAGGTTGGTGATTTCTTTGGTTTTTTCCTCACAATTGTGTCAATAGATGGCAGTGACAGCAGAAACTGGGTTCTGCGGGCATTCAAGTAAAATCTTGCCTTTTTGTTTTTAAATTTTTTTTTTGTCTTGGATTTGCAATCAATTTTTTACTCAGACTTTTGAAATTGTTTTGCTACAATATGTGAAAATGAAGAAAACTTGAAGAGGTGGCCCACCCCTGTACCCGGTTTTAATCTTCTTTTAAGTACAGTAGAATTTCTTTATTACATTTTTCAAGGGACTGAGAGATTTAAACGTATTAACAAGATGACTTATTATCGAGTAATGACCAAAAATCCCATGAAATAAGTACCTAAATTATGTCCTGGAAAATTATGACCTTTATTCATTATGTCCTGGAAAAAATTCCGTTAATGTCGATTGTCTACATGATTTAATGTAATCATCAGTGACAAGACTATTCACCTTAGTGTGTACAGTTGAAAAAGATCTTCACTTACATTTTTGCCATAAAGTAAATAGTTTCAAATCTTCCATAACTGTCATCATATGTTTGTTAGGGGGCGCTGACGGTTGTCATCACTCTTTGGCTGCAGAGCCAATCAGATACAGTTTACTTTTTTTTTTTTTTTTTTTTGAATAAACCACCATTAATTTAAAAATAAATCACAAAAAACCAATAAAATTTTCTAAACTTTTTTTTTTTTTTTTTTCGAATGAAAAACACAGAGTAAACTTGAAATAATTTAACTGTTTAGGATGAAAGTCTGAATTTTTGAAACGTATTATCGAATGGAAAAAAAAAAAAGTATTAACGGATTAAATTAACATAGAAATAGCACTAACGGGACCAGAACTGAGGAAAAAACGTAGAACTGAGATAAACGTATTACCGGAGAATGTGAGGGGCCTTGAACTTTATATGCGATTGGAGATTTTCTAGAAGGGTGTTGTGACGAACCCCCCCCCCCTCCTAAAATGCCTAAAATTGGGAGGAGTTATTTTTGTATTATAGATGTTGGCGACGAGAAATTCAAATGAAAAGTGAATTAATTTATTGTATAATGAACTGGACACTGTATATACAATATAATTAATATATATTATACGGTAATTTCGTCAGGACAAAACCTCCTCCGGCCGCAGTCGTCGTTGGAAGGCTGATATTTATCCTTTTGTATAATACGACCCAGCAAATTTAGGTGCTTTTTTAGGCCAGAAAACTTCGCATTATAGTAGAGGATTTACGGTATATAAAAACTACCTTGGGGTTCAACAGGTGCAAGGTTCATCAGGGGTTCGAGCATCATCAAAAGGGCACATACGCTGATCCTGAAAAATAAAAACTTACTCCAAAAGAAAAACGCCACTTCACCCCAAGAATACAAAAACAGCACACTTTTAATATTTCCCAAAAATCAAGCACACAACCTAACACATATTATTGATGCAGTGGTAGAGCAAAATTAACAACCATAACACTTAAATCAAACTATTTACATGTTTAATCAAAACGCTGTAGTTCAGCTGGCATGTCAAGAGGGGCCCCTCAGACTATTACCTAAGCTATATTTATCACCACTGAATTATGGCCAGCGTATAAACCTCACTACTGGGCCTTCTGAAGTGTGTGGTTCCAGCAATTTAAATATGGGACCAGGAGCTCAAGCTCACCTCTTAACTGCTGCATGGGCCACAGCCTGACACTGTACAGGAAAACCCCTGGGGATGGGGTAACTGACCAGTGAATAAAGTACAGCAATTACCTTCCCCAATGCTAGCAGATAATACTGGTTGCTGATTGGTTGGTTTGAGTTCATGTGAGTATTTTTCATCCATATTTGGCCCAGAAATTTATTCATTTTAAATTGTCTTATTGTCAATTGTATTTTCAGACAATAATAATGCAAAAGTTTTAAATATAAAATTCATTTCAGCCGAATTTTAGAGCTGGCGCAATAAATTGATTGAGCCAACTAGGTCAAAAATGGCGGATTGCCGTACGTTAGTAATCCAGAGCTTTACCAGTGACTGGGACGCCCCTCTCCAGAACACGGGCTTTAAAATATTCTCTTGTCCTTAATGCAAGCTAGCATCTCATGTGATCCTTTTAAACTCTGCCAGAGGAGGATCACAGAAAGCCCTGTGGTCCAGGTTCCAGGTGAGGTACGCCCAGTATAGGCCCTTCCACCTTGCGCGGCACAAAACAACAGAACCCAAACACAACCCCCACGCACGTGTGCACTTACACGCACCTAACTAAAACTCTCAGCCGACGCTTAACACTCATCAATCGCAACTCAGAACAAACCAACACCACAAAACGCAACAAACAGACACCCACTCCACACTCACTATGAAAATAAACAGTGCACAATGATTTCCACAACACCCACGTGCAACACAAAAAAATACCTCCCATGAAATGATTCCCCTGCCGGGCGTAACGGATCCCATTAACATGGAATGTCATGAAGTAGTCCATGATTATATATTCTTATGGCTTGAAATTGTAAAGGGTGCAAGGATTAGCAAAGCCCTAAATTTTAACAGATTGTAAGGGCACATCAATGTTAAAAGTTATGCACTCGTTTAATTTTTTTTTCAAATTTGAGCTTCCTTATTTAGTAATTTGTGTTGTAATCATTACATTAAAAAATTCAGATGTTGAAATTTCAAGTTTTTTTAAATTGTTTACTTGAATATAATATTAACAATGAATTAATTATTTGATTGATTTTGCAGAGTCGTTACAATCAAGCAAAAATCAGTATTCAAGACAGGCCAATGAAAATGGCTTCAGTCATTGAGAGTCTAGAAAGGGAAATGGAATTACTTTGTTTAACTGGTGTCGAAGATAAATTGCAAGACAAAGTTCGTCCTACCTTGGAACTACTTAGAAATGCTGGAATTAAGGTGGTTCTTTTTTAAGAATAATATTCTTAATAAAGTACACGTATCATGTTAATTAGTTTTCTTTTTCTGATGTATTATTAATTTCATTCAAAAGCTAATAATGTCCTTTGCTCTCAATAATCAAAATTTTTTTGCCAGTTTTTGTATAATCAGTTTATTTATTTATTTACTAGCTGATAGATCCGGCGTTGCTCGGGCTCTTTTTTTGATGAAAGTTTGCAATATCTGAATGGGAATATACAGTAAAAATTAACAAATTAAAAGAGTAAAAATTCATATAGAAAAACCGAAAAAAAATTTTTTTAAATGTTCTTAATGGATGGCCCTCTAACAGTTCTCCCTGGTTCATGTTGGAATGTTGTGTATAGCTGAGCGTGTTTGCCATAGTGCCGGAGAAACAATGTGTGGAATAATGTGTATGGCTACAAAAGTGGGAGGAAATAGAATGAAAATTATACAATAGTTTGATCTGACGTTTTTTCAGCCCTGGCTATGGCTGTAAATTTGTGTGACCTGACTTTTAAAAATTCATTTGTTTATCTAAAAATTCAACAATTCCAAAATTCTCTTCTTGGATAGCAATGGATGTAATTGATCGTTTGTGTCTGTGTACACTGCAATTCCAACAATTGATATACTGTTAGGAAATAAAGAAATTAAACTGGAGCAAACTGCAAGCATCAGGTAAATGATATTAATTAGAAAAATGGATGGAAAAATTCTGCGACTTGGATTCGAACCAGGAACCTCGACTGTCATGGTCGACATCTCTGCTAATTGGGCCATGGTTTCTTAATTGAAGAGGTTATGAGTCATAACTTATGACACTCCCGTTTAAACGCAATCCCGCTATTATTTTGTCCACCAGATGGCTTTAAATAATCAGATATACAATAGAATTCAGCATATAAAGCATAAAGCCTGTTTCACAATTAAATCGCCCGCATTTGCCCCAGCGAATCCGCACAGGATGCGAATACTAGCGCTCCGCTAGCAAAGCGGGCGATTTAACAATTTTCCGTTTCCATTTCACAATTAAATTCGCGGCCGCATTAACTATCTCCTGATTGGTTCATTCTACGAGCGGTTGGAAACTGTATCCCGAACCATAGCCTACATGATAAGAGAATAGGCTTATCATGTAGGCTATGCCCGAAGCAGGGTCTTTTAATCTTTTAAGCAGGGTAGATTAAAAGACCCTACCCGAAGGAATAGTAATAGCTGTCATAATACGCCCAAGTGGATTTGTATATTTCTTCCGTTTTTGTTACTTCTCTCCAAAATAATTAATAAATAATAAATAAAATCAAAATGAAACTAGAAATATAAAATAAAATAAAAAGCTGACGTTTCGGATAGAGACTGTCCTTTATCAAAGCAAAAAGAATAATTCTCTAAAGGCAATTAGAATATTTTATTTATTATTTAATAATTATTTTGTTAATTATTATTATTATTATTATTATTTATTTTTCATTTTTATTTAATAACTATTATTTATTGTAGGTTATTGTATTCCAGGGTTTTTGTGTCTCGTCCTTTTCTCTTATAAATATCCGTTCATTACTTCTCTCCAACTTTTTCCCCTATAGTTCTGTGCGAACCTGAAGCTTCCTGATTGGTTCAAGCTGTCGCGAATTCGCTAAATTTCAGAACCTGTCTGAATTGAAAATTTCGCCCGCAAAGCAATTGCGAAGAGTAGTGCGGGCGATTTCCGCTAATTGTGAAACGGCAGTATGTGCGGAAAATCTTCGCCTCGGTTGCGATTTCCGCATTCGCCTGTTTTTCGCCCGCAAACAGTAATTGTGAAACAGGCTTAAGTTATCGATGTTTATTTTAAGGCACAGCTAGTTATAAATTTTAAGCATTTTATCTTAAATAAATGATTCATAAAGACTTCGAAATACGGGATGGAGCATAGATTGCTTGTTCGCCACCTACTTCCGGTACATCTTCTGGTTCGTGCCGATAGCATTGGAACAGTTACGAGTGTCATAACCTCTTCAATTAAGAAACCATGAATTGGGCTATCGCAGACACCTGAGCAGCCATGCTGTCACTAAGTGTCTTAAAGACAACCAAGTAGTCTTTATCTGATGTTTGGTGTTTGCTCCAGTTTAATTTCTTTATTTCTTATTGTGTGTTCATCAAACTTTCTGATGGTTTGGATAGGAGAAATTCATAATCTGTGAACCGGGTGCCCACCTCTCATTGGGCTTTCCTTCTTGACAACTTGGTTGTCTTTAAGACACTTAGTGACAACATGGCTGTTCAAGTGTCTGTGATAGCCCAATTGATAGAGACGTCGACCATGACAGTCGAGGTTCCTGGTTCGAATCCAGGTCGCGGAATTTTTCAAAATGGACCTATAAGAAACACACATGGACCTATCTGTTCGCTATGCATTTCAAAATGGCTAGACCAATCTTGATGAAATTTTTCATGGTAATTCCGATGGAGCCTGGGAAGGTCTTAGGTAGGTCATGGTGGAGATATCGCGCTTCATGGAGAGCACACTCTACAATTCGTTACCCCCCCCTCCCTAAAAGTGGTTAATTTGGTTAATTATGCAGTGCCTCACCAGTTAATGTGTTAACAAACTGAAAATGAATTTTATATAAAAAATTAATTTTTTTCGAAATCTCATGTAGACAGTGCTCTTCTCCTTATTTTTAAGGTCATGTGTGCACAATTTCATCAAGATTGGAATAAAACTGTAGATTTGCATAAGACACAAACATATATACATACATCCATTTATATATATTTATATTGATTATTATATGGTTGGAAATACAGCAGCACCCGCCGGGACCCAGGTATGTTCTTTGACCGACAAGTAGGGCCTCAGGGGCATACATATACGAGTTAAACAAATAAGAATGTTAGTAATACTAAAACTAATACAAATTGTGCACCTATATCTGGTAAAGCAATTCATCGTACTAAAAATAGCGATATGACCAATGCCAAAACCGGAAGAAACCCCAAACCAAAAACTGTTACAGAAAGCTGTTATATAATATTACAGAACGTACGTTGAGCTCATACCAACTCAGCAAGGGCAGGCGCACAGGTAGGTTAAAAAGACCTGCCAACCGAGTATTTAAAAACTATCAGAACCGCCAGCCAACCATATGGTTATGAATTTATTTGAATCTATGTATATTTCAGTATTCTGATTTAACCTTGGGCTATCATATCCAAGGGAAATTAAGCTCAAAAGGAAAAAGTGACATGATTAATCTTATTCATAATATTAAATGTAAGTATGCCTTCTACGAAACCGTAATTAGCCTTCTCAAAGCTCTTCGAAATACAGGGTAAGGCGATAAGCCACGGATTATTACAGGGATATCTACCCACATCTTTACTCCAATACGAGATGGACACCTTTTGCGATAATTGGATCTGGAAAAAGCTAAGTAAGCCGTGTTGGCCTGCCTAGTAGGATACTTATGAATACCCTGATTGAGTTGTATGATGATGGGAGATGTTAAATAAAGTAATGAGTTAATTGCCTTATATATAAATGAAATTATCTGGATTTTATAAATCTGATAAACAGTTAGGATCCCAAACGACTCAAAATAATGAGAAACAGGGGACTGTTTGGGAATATCCATCAGCGTCCTCGATACCATTTCTGCAGCTTAAAGTTAAACTCTACTTTAAGATGAAAGATGAAGGTCTCAATAACAACTTAGCATGTATAAAAATTTTCAATTCGAACTCAAAATTGACAAAATATATAAAAAACTTTCATTTTTTTCCTCCCCCTGCGATCGACACTGGCGCCATGTTTCGGCAACTGTTATGTCACATGTTGCGGAGAAGTGCGAAGGAGTTTCGAAATCGTGACGTCACACATTGGACACTGTCGGTTAGTTGTCAGTTGGGCATTGCAATGGACTATGAGTATGAAACAAGACTGATAGTGACGACTGCGATTTTGATAACAGTGACAGCGATATACAAGGGCCGTTAGCATAAATAATGCTACTGTAACTTCTACGATATACAGGCCTATGCATTAAACTGTGAAATGGGATCTTCTGCTTGCCACGTTGGCGTGCAGACATTAGGGCGGCGTGTGCCCTACACAGCAGATAGGCCTAGCTCATTCCTTCGGCATTTAGCGCATGCTGTTGCGGTCGTTGTTCTTGAACGTCAGGCCCGTTTAGAGTTGGGAGAGAATATAGTTCCACCTTATACGTGATCTAGTTTCAGCGAATTTTTTGTTTGAATTGATACTGAATTTTAAACGGCGGATGCATAGACAAAGCAAGACGCTTCAAAATGAGCACACGATGATGTTTGGAGTTGGATACCAGTTCCTCGCTGTCAAAAACTAATCCACTGTTTTTTAATCAATTCTGATTCTGGAAATCTATTTTTATTTTCAACGTGAAATTTCTATCCGACTGTCTATTTACACTTCCAAACAGAGAACAAATTGAAGGCATTCCGACATAAAACAGGTTAGCAAAATCTTACGATCTAAGCGAATCAAGATCGTAGAATCTTTGTGTAGATCGTTGTGTAGAATCGTTCTAAGCGAAACAAGAATCGAAAGCGACTAGAAGCTTGAGGACGAAATTCCCCGAGGTTCTCGCAGCAGGAAATGACACCTTGTTCCGCCGTGTTCTCTGGAGAAGGGATGGAATATCCCACGGCCAATTTTCAATTTTTACGAGGCAATTTTCTTAATAAAATTTCAGGAAAAATCGAAAAATTTTGAATGATATATATTCTATTAACCTGGATTAATGTTATGATGCAAAAATATAAAGTCTATTTTTTCCGTGGAGTTTACCTTTAAATGATCTAATTAATTTATATGTGGTTGAAAATGATACCGAAAAACAGGTCGAAGTAGGCCCAAGTACTGAAATAATTTTACCATGGAAATCGCGTGATCACCATAAAAAAATTAATGGAGAGTCGGTGACCCATGCTTATTACGTTGGTGGAATAGGGTAACCTTAGTTTTATCGACGTTAAGCTCGTGCTGTTTTACATAACACCATTGATGTATCAATTTCTGGGCTTCATTTATCAACTGTATTAATTTATTTGGATCGGCATCTGAAAACAATATGGTAACATCATCAGCATACATGATTAATTTAAATGGACTACAATAAGTTGGAAGGTCATTAATAAAAAGCAGTGTCCGCGCAGTCCGCTCGCCAAATCGCCAGTGGCGACAGATCAACTAATCTGACGAATAAACAATCACATTTGGCGAACATATTTGGCTAATTCTATTTATATGGAAAATTTTTATTTTCAACCTCGAAAATGCGATTATCATGTGATTAAATCTTTTTTAATTTTAAATTCATCATAATTTTTTCTAATTTTAAATTTGGCTAAAAACATGAGATTCTGGCTTAAAGAAAATCTCTATTGGCTAAACCATTAGCGATAAAAATTTCAAGTACTGCGCGGCCACTTTAAAAAGTGTTATGTTTTGAAGCTTATTTATTCTTCCAATATATTTTGGCCGTAGTCCATCATCAGAGGTTAAAAAAATAGAAAATTTGAAAATATATAGTGTGTGTCCCAGAATTAAATGTAGGGATGTAGAGAGGATACAGATAAACCCATAGTTGAAAATGAGACTGCAATCAGCTAGGGCGATTCATTGTAAGGGGGCACAGATTGAGCAACTTCATGGAATGAACCATTATCTGCACAATATAAAGATGTCTGTAGAATGTCTGACAGACTAAGAAAAGATATCAATCAATGCCAACCATTGCAAAGATGCAGAAATATTCCAGTGAAGGACTGGCGGGCATTCATCTAATGGGAATAGCTAACAGAGCTGCAATTAGACTGTATCATGAAAGATACAGGCGTGTGCCACACTGTCAAACTTTTGCAAATCTGCATCGACAATTGTGAGAGTTCTTCTTCCTCAGTGGATGTTAGTGACAGTGTGTTGTGCACCTGCCAGATGTAGAGGATTAAATATTGTATACGTGCCATCAAGCATTCTTTTCGGCAATCATGTTTCGAGAGTTGTATATGAAAACATGATGCAAAAACAAATTGACATATTTTCTAATTACATTTTTATTTATCCACTTACATAATAAACTTAAGGCCAAATTAATTTTCTTTTTTGTTAAACGACTATACATCACTGATTTTATTGATGTCTTTTCTTTCTTTTTCTAACTGGAAATATAGGTTTGGATGCTTACTGGTGACAAATTAGAAACTGCAATTTGCATTGCTAAAAGCTCTCGGCTAGTTTCAAAAACTCAACCTCTTCACGTTTTCAAACCTGTCACTACACGCAACGAAGCCCATCTTGAATTAAATGCATTTCGTAGAAAAAATGATTGTGCTCTAATTATTAAAGGTGATTCTCTCGAGGTAAGGAATTTTTGCTCTTGGTAGGTACTTTTGATAATTGAAAGATTACATACCGAAATAAGCCCTGTCATAAAAATAAATTATTTAGAATTTGGTTAATTTAGATTAGTTTACTTTTCTTAAACAGTTTTGAACATCTAATTTGATTCAGTTATTCTCAAGTAGAAGTTAATTTTTATTTTTTATATATTTGAAGGTTTGTCTTCGGTTCTATGAGCATGAATTTGTGGAATTAGTTTGCCAGTGCCCTGCTGTAATATGTTGCCGTTGCTCACCGACGCAGAAGGCTGAAGTAGTGCGACTTGTTAAACAGCATACAGGCAAACGAGTTTGTGCAATAGGTTGGTAGTGGTCTTTTTAACACCTTTTAGCAGTATTTAAACTTACAGCTAGGACTACCTACAATTCTTCTGAAGTTCTTAGGTCATCAATTATCCTCTTGTATAATTTGATTTTAGTCTCAAATAATTTGTAGTTTTCATGATATAAGGCTGTTTCATAATTATCCTCATAATCCGAAAATTTTGTTCATCAGGTTTATAACTCGTTCTCTCTCTCTCTCTCTCTCTCACGTAATATATGCAATGTTCTCGCCCAGGCCCCTTTAAAGGGATGCTCCACCTGGTGGATTTTTGTGACTGCCCAGTTAATAAATGAAAGGTTTCATAACACTATGGTGTTTTGTTTGTTTTTTAATTCTTGTCTACCCTTGTGAAGCACCAAGTGATTAAATAAGTGCTTATCTTTTTTTTTTTTTTTTTTTTTTTCTTTCTCTCTCCAGTTTTGCTTCTCAAATATTGAAAGTGAAACTTGCTTGTCACTTGCATAGCTCAGGAAACTGCCTCTTTTGCCAAGGAGCATTTTCTATATACAGGTAGATCCCGTTATACACAATTTCGGTATCCGCGATTTTGGATGTACGCAGTTTTCATTTAGTAGCACCATCGATCGCCAACATGCGAAAGCTCTTCTATTTTTGTTAGGAGTTGAATTCGTTTTTGAGTTTTGTTTTTACTATCCCTGTGTTTGTGCACTTACCACATCACTGGCTATCTATGAATGATAAGGTTGCTATACATCAGTTTGGACAAGATCAGCAGAGTTTCTAATCTGTTTGCGAAAAGATTTATTGTTGTAGGACTTAAAATGCCGCCCCGAAACGTAAAGAAAGTATTATTACCGAAGGAATAAAGTGGGCCCGAAAATCCTACTTGTTAGAAACTGAGTTGGAGTTCCTCGATGAAGATGAAGAAAACGTTACAGCCGACCATGAAGCAATTTTTAACGAACCATCCTGCCAGTTCGAACGATCCCTTAACACCCAGTCCGAGCTCCTCTTCCAAACTCTCTTCGGGATTCCACCAGCACGATTACAGGAAGGAGAGTGTTGGAATCAGCATCAGAATCTTCTGGTACAGATGAACCCAAAGCAATATAAAGTTTAGATTGTGGACACTTCTTTTTGTTGTGTGATACATGTATTTTGAGTATTTTAGTGTATCTTGAGTTTTATAAAATAAAATTAGGTGCTATTTTAAAACAAAAAATAGAAAAATCTTGTATTACTAATCCTATACTTTTATAAGGCAATTATTTACATTATATCGGGAAAATAATTCAAGCTTATGAGAACTAAACTCTATTCTGTACATGTTAAATGGAACCTGTTTTACACAAATTCGGTATTCATGGAAATTTCGCGGAACATATGTATTGCGTATAACGTGATCTATCTGTACATGTATCATACTGTATATACTAGTCTATTAGCCAATTTTTTTTTTTTTCTTCCAAAAAATGACCCCTAAAAACCACATTCGGCCTATGCAGAAGTCAGAGTTGATGAAAGTGGAGTTTACAAAAAACAAAATAATTTATTAATCCATTTAGAATTCATTTATTAACCCTTCCACTGCTTAAGTAAGATAAAATTATTCACTCTTTGCAACAATATTGGAAAAAATATTCGACTGAAAATCAGTGAGGCCATTGGACGGAAACTTAGGGGCGTGCTAAAACGGGGTTTTTTGAAATGAGGACACCCCCCCCCCCCAGAAAGGAGTTGCACGTTCAGTCGCCTGGCTCTGCCTTCAATGAACGCAGGTCTTTGAAATTTTGCAGGAAGGTTTCTATCTACCACACTAAAAAAATCAGGTTCCCTGTTTTTCAATATTCAAATTTTAAGCGTACGAAAAATGAAAAAATTCGTTTTTCAGGGGTATTTCCCAAGATTTTCTGATTTTTTTTTATGCAGGGAATAAAGATAAATGCAGAGGGGAGTTTCTCAGATATTTCCAAAAAAAACAATTTCTGTTTCATTTTCGAATTTTGCTTTGTGAGCGGGGCCAGGGAGGCCCAAATTGCCTCCCCCCCCCCCACCGTTTTGTGTACCTGTTTCCCAAGTCCAATGCAGAAATGCAGTGAGCTTCAAAATTGCGCATGAGGCTGTAAAAGATGTATATAAAAAGGGAGCATTCGTTGGTTTTTGAAATTCAATTTTTAGGGGGGCAGAAATCAAAAAAAATCCCAAAATCGGCCTAATTTTGACGTTCGTACTAGTCAACCCTACTCACATATGACTAAGATATTTAGACCAAGTTCATATAATTTGCAAAAAAACAATTTCTGCCTTTTCTTTCATTTTTTACCCGTTTGCACTCCTACGCCCCTGCCTAAAAATATGCGATTTCTCGCAGTTTTTCCGATATTTTGCAAGTAAAAATAGGTTTTGATTAATGAAATTTGGTACGATGATGGCATTTAACGAGATCAACTGTCTGCTTAGTTTTTTTTATGATTATCTGTATCCACTTTTCCGGTATTTTGTTTTCCGGATTTTTACCAGATTTTTGAGACCCATTGAAGCACCATGTAAGTAAACTATATACTCATTTAAGCAGCAGTTTTTTGATTGATATAAAATTTGATCAGTCATCGCCATCTTAAAACATTTTTACTTGTTTTACTGGCTTTTTCGAGCGAAAAAAGGTGGACAGAAAATCGAGGAAAAAGCAGATTCTCGATGGAGTCTCGAACTCTGTGAATTTCTTGGTGGTGATTTCCTGAACAACAAAGTGGAAAAATAGCGTCTATTTACAGACACACCCAGTGTTCTTCATTAGCATTTTTGTTTATTTCCTTGAATTGTAATGAATAAATTTTGATTGATATTTTTTAAATAATTAAAGGTGATGGTGGTAATGATGTCAGTATGATCCAAGCAGCAGATGTGGGGATTGGAATAGTTGGAAAGGTAAGACAAATTCTAAACTTGTTTTTTCATGTTTATTTTTACAGATGTGATTCATGTATGTTGTAATGGGTATTAAGTGTTATTTTCTAATTTCTCATTCCTGAAGTTACAGGGTTAGGTTAAGTTACAGAAATTCAACGACAAGATGTTGTGTGCATGCGTTCTTGTTCAGGGTCAACAGTTTGAACACCTTAAGTAATTTCTTAAACATATGGTATATGGTTATTAAATGTAGCTGGTTTTCTAACTTCTCCATTTTCTGGGAACTCATTGACGAGAGAGACAGTATTATGAGGAAGCATCAGACAGCTGTTGTATTAGCAAAGAAAGATAAACGACCTCTTGTCCGCAACAAGGTTGTTGTATGTATTACATTTGACAATTTTTTTATGCATCAAGGAGTTATTTGCGATCCCCACTTTATTGGTAAAATATATTCAAAATAAGGTCCACTATCACCCCTAAAAGTTTGTACACAGTTCATAAACACCCTGTATAGACTTACAATTACTATGAAATTACCAAAGTATGCAATAAATATTCCTTGTAACAAAATAAAATTAGGGCATTTCAAAGGGCATTCCCTGTATATACCAAGTTAAAGAGAGTGTTTACTAAACATACAGCAAAAATTCAAGGAGTGATTCTTTGGGTTATTAGTTTAGAAAAAAAGGAGGATGAGACACAAGAACCCTGGAATAAAATAATAAATAATAAAAATTAAACCTGTGTTACGTTTTGGATAGGGGGCATCCTTTGTCAAAGTAAAGATGATAATAAAGAATAATCACTTTCAGGATAATTTTTTTTTATCCTCTTTGTTTGACAAAGGTAGCCTCTATCCGAAACGTCAGTTTTTTTTCAGGGTCTTACCACCATGAGTTCAATTTTTATTATTTGGTTATTATTTTAAGAATCTTTTGTCCTTTTATGATTTTCGAAATGCCGCTTTGTTTCGAAGGTACAAGACAATAAAGGTTTTTTTTGACAAAAACAATACTGATACCGTTTAACATTTTGATTACTAAAACTGGCTGTTTTTACATTCACACCAGGTGTGTGTAGATATTGAATGTATGGAGCCATCTTAAGTTACATTTCTGCTGCAGTGAAGATGTAAAAGATTTGAGAAATCGGATAGTTGATGGGTGTAATGCAATAAGAACATCATAGAATTTTAAAATGGACTTGGCTGTTCAGAGTGGAAATAGGAATCAGGTTTATGAATAGTGTGGGCGTATTATGGTATTTTTAACTGAAAAGATCAATCGCTGCTCTCTATTTCAGTACGATGGTCTTTGCAGATGAATAATTAAAAACAAAACAATAAATATCTATTTTATTATTTTTTTTTTTGTTTCTGTTTTTCGAACATTGATATTTTTACTTATTACCTTTTAAATTTTGTATATTTTGATACCGAAATTGTTCATACTGCCATATATTATGCTTATATTTTACAAGATAATGAAAGCCATTATCATGTACTGTATAGTAAACAGTATATAATATGCTGCCTAAATGTATGCTCTTTTCATGTATTAGATACTGTATCGCTTTACGAGGCGTGTACAAAAAGTATCAGACCTTTGGCTGGGAAAACTAAAGTTATTCACCTGTAGGATTTAAACATTAATCCCCTTCAAAGTACTCTTGTTAGGACTGCACACACTTCTCCCACTGCTCCCACCATTGTTGGAAACATCTTTGGAAGGGCTGTTTGGGAACAGTGGAAACCTCCGCTGTTGTATTCTGTATAATGTCTTCTCGTGACTGAAATCTGGTTCCTTTCAGCGGTGTTTTGAACTTGGCAAACAGCCAAAAGTCACATGTAGCCATGTCAGGGGAGTAAGGAGTACTGTTTTTGGCCCGGAATTTCTGAATCAGATGCGATTAATGGGCGGGTCTGTTGTCGTGATGGAGCAGACAAGATCCTGTTGCCCAAAGGTTGGGTCGTTTCTGTCGTTCAGCATTGCGAAGGCGACGAAGGACCGTCAGATAGTACTTTTTGTTGATGGTCTGGCCTTTAGAGAAAATCGAAAAACCGACATGCGTGTATTACACTCACTCACTCTCACGATGCAAGGCAGGAACTCACGAACTCTGTATACGTGACCAACTGCGCACTTGCGGATGAAGGTCACCTTCACCTCGTTGCCAGAGGAGAAAACCTGCAGTCCATTAGTTTAGGCAGGAAATAAAAGGCCCGATACTTTTTGTACACACATCGTACATGTAATATTAGGTAATAAAAGATTGTTTTGGTCATAAAACCTTTATTGCCCTGTGTCTGTCTTTGAAACAAAGCAGCATTCTAGAAAATTATCATAGGACAAAAGATTCTTAAATAACCCAAAGAATCACCCCTTGAATTTTTGCTGCATTTTTAGAAAACGCCCTGTATATCATGTTAGGAGGAAGTGTGATGATTGCTTTTTTAAACATAATTCAGAACGTTTCTTAAGTGCAATGAACTTTATTATTTTGGGTAGATTAAATGTCTTTAAAGCTTAAGGAATTTCTTGCTTGTCTTTAAAAATGAAATTCTATTCAGTATCTTTATCTGTACCGTAGTTATTTTTTCCTTTCTTTCTCATTTAGGAAGGACGTCAAGCTTCTTTAGCAGCTGACTTTTCTCTGACACAATTTAGTCATTTAGCTAAATTGCTACTGGTCCATGGCAGAAATAGGTTAGTTTAAATAATTTTTAAATATAACTGTAATTAGCTAGCCTTTTGAAAAAATATAGTCCTGCATGTTTGTTATTGAAATACAGTCGTCTCTCTACAAGTTGGCAACTATAGTTCCAGGGTCTTGCTATCTTGTGGATTTTAGCGACTTGCAGAATTCCAAGATATGTATCCCCGTCTACTTCATTACCAAGTTCCATTCGTAATGTGTATTCTTCAATAAATTACTAGGTTTTGAAAAAGAAAATTTGCAAGGAAAAATTAAACCAGATTAAATGTGGTGATATTTTTCAAATTAAGGCAATCCTAATCACAAGTCAGCATTCTAATTTTTAAGGAAAAAGGTTGCCACTTATGTGGGGAAGGGTGCCTCATCAGTCGCCATTTCGAATTTCGTGAAAAATAACCAGCTGGAAAAAGTTAGCTTATACACTGAGTGAGGATGTTATTATGACCACCTGACATGTTTATACACAGACATCGCCAGAATGTTGCAAGCGGACCAGACCAATATAAAAAGGGAAGCTGAGTGTAGTCGACAACAGTAGACGTGTTCCATTCTTCAACTATGGGTAAACGACGCGATTTAACAGCCTTCGAACACGGGATGATTATAGGTGCTCGGAGCTATGGAGCGAGTATCAGCAAAACAGCAGCATTCGTGGGGTGCTCAAGAGCAGCCGTCGTTAAAGTATTTAAAGACTGGACGGTTAGCTGGAAGACAGGGTCTGAACGTTCGCGTTGTGGCCGCCCGCGGATGGTTGATGATCGGACAGAACTGAGACTGTCACGACTGGTAAAGGATAACAGAAGGGCAACTCCTACGCGTCGTCTTTTTTTCCCCACACAAATTTTCGTTTTCATTTGTACGACCCTTATATTTTCGATAAAGTATAGACATAGCTTTCTTTTTTTAATTTGACCCACCCTGCTGACCTTAATCAGGGATCCTCCAGAACGGTCTCTGAATGCACTGTCATCGCATGGGATACAGAAGCCGAAGACCTGTCCGCACACGTTTGCTGTCTGCAGCCAACGAGCGGAAACGACTCCAATTCACTCAGGAGCACAAGGACTGGACTATCGAGCAGTGGAAACAAATCATGTGATCTGACGAGTCACGATTCCAGTTACTTCATGCAGATGGCCACGTGAGAATCTGGCGGAAACAGCACGAAAGCATGGACCCCACATACATGAGTGCAACCCTGCAGGCCGGTGCGGGCAGTGATATGGTCTGGGGAATGTTTTCCTGGCATGCGTTTGGTCCGTTAATACGTGTTGAACAATGTCTGGATGGCACAGCATACCTCCGTATCGTCGCCGATCGAGTCCACCCTGTCATGTTGATGGCGTACCCCAATGGAGATGGCGACTTCCAGCAAGACAATGCGCCGTGCCACAGAGCTCGTATTGTGCAGGAGTGGTTCCAGGAACATGACGGAGACTTTACCTTACTTCAGTGGCTCCCACAATCCTCAGATCTCACTCCAATTGAGCATTTGTGGGACGAAGTGGAACGAATCATCAGACGGCTGGATCCACCACCGTCCAATCTAGCACAACCTGACAGTGCTATCCATCAGGCATGGTGTCAGATTCCTCCCACCACCTTCCAACATCTCGTGGAATCAATGCCTCGAAGAATAACCGCAGTATTAAAGGCAAAAGGTGGCCCAACGAGATACTGACAGGGTGGTCATAATAATATGCTCGCTCAGTGTATTAAATTCAATAATAAACTTGCAGAGCCCCCTCCCCATACAGATTATATGACTTAGGTGAACTATAAAGTTAATTTTGAATATTTTAATCGTAATAATCGTCACCAATTTAATTTTTGTTGGCAAAAATTCCCAACTGGAAGTTTTTGTCTGCCATTTTGACTTTCAGGATAAAATAACAGACCTGCTGAATTTCTCGACTTGTAGAATGCCGACTTGCATAGGGACAACTGTAACAGCAGGGTAGTTTTTTAATGTCCTTAAAACAGCATAGTCTAAGAACTAATCTGAATTCTCAGCATAAGAACCAAAATAAAAAATTTTTCAGTTTATTTTACTACAATAAAAAACTCAACTAATGTAACTTTCTTGGAATGAATTTCTTCATTTTTTTCGTATTATGTGGAATTTGGTTAAAAAATATTTTTGTATTAAATGACCAATTATGGGACTGGGGCCAGAGAAAACTTTGTATTAACAGGTTTCGTGATAACGAGGTTCAACTGTATTTAATAAAATAAAAGTTTTGGTTTATTTGAATAATGACTTGGTTAGCTCCATGATACAGTGAACCTGTGTACGAGGGGCGGTCATAAAGTCATTACAATCGCTTTTGAAAACGTGTGGTGCCGCTGGGAAGCGACATCCCTCGAGTGCTGGAGGATACAAAGTGGCATTTGGTGCAGTATCGCTAAATGCCACTAGAGCATCAAAAGCAACGTGGCACAGCCCTTCGGAAAATTGGAAACGTGATACGGTGAGCATTTGCAGGGGAACAACGCTTTCGTCCATTGTGACAAACCGCTCAAAAAATTCATCCGGGTCAGCCTTACACAGGTTCAAAAGCTCGGAAGTTGCAGGAACCTTATCATGACTCGCACCTCTAATTTTTCGACACCCTGCGCCATGTTGCTTTCTATGCTCTGGCGGCACCAAACGCCGCTTTAGAGGGATGTCGCTCTTCTAGCACTCGAGGGATGTCGCTTCCCAGTGGCATCACACAATTTCAAAAGCAATCGTTCGTTCATGTTGATTGTAATGACTTTATGACTGCCCCTAATATAACAATCAAATGATCGGCATTTTCTATCCTGTATCTATGAGGGGAAATTAAAAAGCAATTGAGTAAATTTTTCACAGCAAAACCGTCATGTACATGTATTTGCAAAAATCATTATATACATTTTGAATGATGAACATTGATCTACTTCTCAATATAACAACCATTCATATTTAAGTATTTGTCCTAACATGAGACCAACTTTTCAATGCCCATAGCATAGAATTTGTTCAGCTGGGAGCAAAGCCATGACACTTTTGCGTCCCACTATGAACCTGGCACACCAGTTGTACGCATTTATCAGTGTCATACACGTGTCACTGTACGTTGCGCACAATTCGGGGTGGATTTCAGAAGGCTTTTGTCCCTTGACCACAGAAACCTGACCACACTCTGGAACTCCACAATCTTGAACGTCTCCAGCTTACCTGCCATTTTGGAACAGCTGTAGCTTTGCATGCAGAAAGCCTACACGCCTGCCATCTCCTGGGGTGGTGGAGAATTACATGCTCTTCAAAATGTATGTAATGATTTTTGTTAATACCTGATGATTTTGCTCTGAAAAACTTACTGAATTACTTTTTGATTTCCTCCTCTTACACAAGCCTATGATAAAAAAAATCTAGCTATAACAAAGACCTGAGTTTAACGGCCACTTCAGCTTGATCCCGTGAGTGGTCATTACAGACATGATTCACTGTATTTGATAATGGGAAAATGTCAGCTCTGATTTTTATAATTTTTAAAATTAATGTATTAAAATAATTTTAATATAATTTTTCTAATTCCAGTTACAAGCGATCAGCATCCTTAAGCCAATTTGTTATTCACCGTGGTCTTATAATTTCTACAATGCAAGCAATTTTTTCTTCATTGTTCTTTTTTGCTTCAGTATCATTATATCCAGGTTTACTTATGGTTGGGTCAGTGTACAATTTTGTTGTCTTGAAATTATATTTGATGTTAAGAAAACCTTGTACAGTATAACTTCAATAATCCGGACATTTTTGGGACTTTCAAAAGTTGTCCGCATTGAGTGTCCAGATAAAGAAGTGCCGCTCGATAATCTGGACAATGTCCGGATTATCAAATGATTAATTAAACTCAGTCACCCGAGATACAGTATTCTCTTAAAGATACAGTATACATTTATATACACTAGACAAGCCAGATACTGTGGACAGTTGTTATCTAAAACAGAAATAAAAGACGAAAACACAATTCCAGAATAAGAGTTTAATACCTCGTATGTACATTGCACTGACAACGTCCACTTTTTCAGCGAGAAAACTTGGACATTCTAAGAATCGAAAGTAGAAGTGTATGGAGTGAATAGCCTATTTATACAAAAAAAGTTGAACAATCTAACGAATCAGAGGGTATTCACTCTGTACAGTTCTACTTTCGATTCTTTGATTATCCAAGTTTTCTTCGGTTAAGCTACTCAGTCGAGATTTCCAGTCGTCACATGTTGAAATGTCAGTGCCACTCGATTCTCCGCAGTAGATTCCAAATCTAATATTGTACCTTTTTTAAAGTTTCCGAGCCATCCTTCTGTTGCTTTGAAATCTGTAAGTTCCATTTCTTTTGCCAGTTCAATAGCTTTAGCTTGGATAATTGGTCCACTCACTGGCACATTCAAAGTGTTTGCCTTCATAACAAATTTGTGTACAAGTTCATTTAATTGTGTTGTGTTCCCAGACCTTTTAAGATTCTTCATGTTAATGTTTGAGGTAGCGTAATGTTTCATAATGTTTTCTTTTTTTAATATGTCCGACACTGTATGTTTTTCAATACCATACTTGATGGCCAAATCTCGAACAGTAATTTTAACTTTCTCATAATCGTTGACGAGGTCAATTTTTTCTTCGATTATGAAAATCTTCTTTTTCTGTGAATTCTCAAGATCGTGGAGCATTTAGTCAGTGGTCAAATTAAAGCATTGCAGTACTGTTTTAAATGAATTACTGCATTATTTTTTGACACATACTTAGCTTGTCCAGATTTATGAGTGCCACTTCAATGGGAAGAATTAGAAATTCTTGTCCAGTGTCCTGAATATAGAGTTGTCCGGATTAATGAGGGTATTTTGTATTATTTTACATAGAATGAAAACGGGACCAGACAATCTGTCCGGATTATCGAGGTTATACTGTACTTATTAAAATTATTTTTTCAGAAAAATCTTGAAAATTTTGAGAAGAACTAAAAAAAATTTTGTATAAATATCCTAGGTATGCAACAGTTTATACAATGTTTCCAGTTTTTTCATTAGTCTTGGACAGAGATGTTCCTTCACGAATTGCGCTTGCTTTTCCAGAATTATATAAAGAACTAACAAAGGTAAATGAAGATGGAGTTTTAATTACAAGTTTGTTTTTGTAACGTGTAAATGAAATATTGACAATAAAGATTAATTGATTTTATGATTATAGGGCAGGTCCCTGTCATTTAAAACATTTTTTGTGTGGATTCTAATCAGTTTATATCAAGGTACGTACCTTAATGAGATAAGATACAGACATTTATAATCCTATTAAAATAAATTACGCATTTTTTTTTTTTTATTTTTAGGTGGCATCTTGATGTATGGTGCATTCCTTTTATTTGAATATGAATTTATTCATATTATCACTATCAGTTTCACTTCTCTCATTCTTACCGAATTGCTAATGGTAGCATTAACAATACGAACGTGGCATTGGTTAATGATAGTGGCAGAATTGCTGAGTTTAGCAATTTATCTTCTCTCTATGTTATTCCTAAAGAATATATTTGGTAAGTTAATAGGATATATCTTTGGAGGAGGGGGGTTTAGATAAAAATTAAATGGTAAAACTAACACTGTATTGGCCCGATTATAAGCCGCACTTTTTCCCTGACATTGAGGGTTTAAAACTTAAGGTGTGGCTTACAGTCGACTTCTTCAAACATTGACCACTAATCTACACTATATGATCACAAATATCCGGACACATGCACGTTTGCGCTCTAGCCACGATTTCATGGAAATCAATAGGGCGTTGCACATCCCTTTGCCCGAATCACAGCTTCCACCCTTCGGGGAAGACTTTCCACCAAATGTTGGTAGGTACTTTCCGGAATGTTCCTCCATTCCTCCCGAAGAGCGAGAATCAGTTCAGGTACAGAAGTTGGCCGATGTGATCTGGCCCGCAAGCGTCTTTCCAATTCATCCCACAGACTCTCTATAGGATTGAGGTCGGGACTTTGTGCCGGCCAACCCATTTCTTCGACCCCTGAGTCCGCAAACCACTGCTGTACACGCCTCGCTTTGTGGCACGGAGCATTGTCGTGTTGGTAGAGAAATGGCCCGTTTCCGAAAAATTGCCACAACGTTGGAAGTGCACAGTTGTCCAAAACATTCAGATAACGGTCGGAGTTCATGATTCCTTGCACAGGAACGAGCTGGCCCACTGCGAACTTGGCTGTGGGCTCTGTGCACTCAGGTAAGAAGTGTTCTCCAGGTATGCGCCAAACCCAAACTCGTCCATTGGATTGCCAGAATGTGTAGCGAGATTCGTCTGTCCACATTACACGTTTCCATTGGTCCATTGTCCAGTTTATGTGGGCTTTGCACCACTCCAGACGTCGCTTGGTGTTGACCCTGCTGATGTGGGGCTTGTGGGCAGCAGCACGGCCATGGAATCCCATCGTGTGCAGTTCCCGACGAATTGTCATGGTACTGGCATCATTTGCAGAGGCGTTTCGAAACTCTGTGGCAATTTTTTTCACCGAGGACTTCCGGTTGCTGCGGGTGACATGACGAAGCACTCGACAGTCTCTGTCCGTTAGTTTCTTGGGTCTACCGGTTCGTTGTTGAACTGTTGTTGATCCCCGGGTATGATCCATTTCATAATGACATCGCCTACTGTTGACTTGGGTATCTGAAGAAGGCTGGAAATGTCACGCATGGACTTGCCGCATAGGTGACATCCAATGATGGTTCCACGTTGGAACTCACTGAGCTCTGCCGAACGACCCATTCTTGCCAATGTCCAAGCAGAGTTGTGTCTGAAGGTGTGGGAAGCTATTTAAATGATGTGCAAGTCATTATCATGTGACATTGGGCCAATCGATGATCTGTCATTATCATATAGTGTATATATATATTTATATATATATATATATAAAGAAGGATGTTTGTTTGTGGGTATTTAATACAAATCTACAGTTTTATTCCGATCTTGATGAAATTTTGCATACTTGACCTTCAAACCATGAGGAAGGTCACTGTCTACCTCAGATTTCGAAAAATTAATAATTATTGATAAAAAATCGATATTCATGGTTATGGCAAGGCATATTAATGAGAAATATTTCATGACCAACAATGCAAGGCAAAGTTTATGTAACAATAGGTATCAACAATGGTGTCAACATGCAATTCACACCCTGCACAAACCAACAATATATATCTCATGCCCAACAATGCAAGGAAAAGTTTGTGCAACAATAGATATCAACAATGGTGTCAACACGCAATGCACCAACACTATGCAAGGATCAACAATATATATTTCAAGACCAACAATGCAAGGCAAAGTTTGCCCAAAATAGATAAGGTTGAATTTGTAACAATGCATAGAATTCCTGTTATTCAGGCTTTTCTTAGAAAAGAGAGTTCTTAGTACTTAACAATTTCTTGAAAATCTTTAAAAATGATGAGTAACTGGAGATAATAGAGAGTTAGCAGACTATTGAGAAAGAGTGGAAAGACGACAGAGGAAGCACTCCTTTAGCTCCATGCTGTATTGAGCAAATGGTAAGCAAGTAAATAGAAGAATAAGCGACCGCTAGACTACACAAAGTGATGAATGGCCAAGTTTTGCTTCAAGACATCGAGAGAAGAGTCGGAATTGCAATAACATCAAGTGTACATCTAAAGTAAGATTACGTGGCTACGAAATTATTTAGACTAGCAGTGGCGTCCTTGGAGAGGTCCATCCATTTTGAGCCTTTATAAATTTTTTTTCGAACTTTCATTGAGAATTTTTACTATATTAATTCTAAGCATTTTTCTGTGTTTATTTTTAAGATATTGCAAAGTTTAATAAAAAAAAAAAACAAAGTCCGAGCCATGCTGGGGTTATCACCTAGCTTATTTGGTAGCACATTAGATCCAAACATTTCATAAAAATACATTTTGACTATATTCTGTGTATATTTTGGAAACTGAGATGTTGATAATGCGGTGATTGAACGTGCATTTCCAAGAATTATTAATAATATGCATAAAATGATGATGATGCAATGACAGAACATTAATAAGGCAGCGTCTATTGATGAGGCAAAGGAGTCACGCGTGTCTCCCTTGAGCTCCCTATCAAACGTCCAGACGACTGGCAAAAATTTGTGCCTGGAAAAGAAAGAGAAAGAACGAGTATTGGTCAGAGAAACTCTGCAACTAAAACAGAAAAAGCTATACGGGCATTTGAAACATCTGAGCAACGGGCATTTGAAACATCTGAGTCTAAAGTATCTGGTCCCGGTATATCACCTAGGATTCCTGTTTTTCATATTTTTTGTAGAATGGATAGTCCCTTTGCTCTGTGTTGTATTGATTGAGTTATTATTTAATCAATTGGGAGTTATAATTTAATATTTTGAGATTGTTCTGTTTACCTACAAGTGTAATTATCCCGGGCAACGCCGGGTACCTCTTCTAGTCTTCTATATATATAAAGAAGGATGTTTGTGGGTTTGTTTGTTTGTTTGTTTATTTTTTTTCTTATACAAATCTATAGTTTTATTCCGATCTTGATGAAATTTTGCATACTTGATCTTCAAAGCATGTGGAAGGTCAATGTCTACCTCAGATTTCTTATTATTCAGTTGGTCCAATGACTACCCTCAGTGGTCGAATTACTGCTGACCGATACTGTGACATCTTATGTGACCAGTTCCATGCCATTTTGCAGATTTTGATCCCTGACAACAACGCCATTTTTCAAGATGACAATGCATTCATATACATTGCCAGAATTGCGAATTCTTGGTTTGAAATCTTCCATGACCCACTCAATCACCAGATTTGAATATAATTGAAGCAATGTAGTCAGATTGGAGAGGCAACTCTGAAGCAGATCCTCCCCTAGTTTTCCTAACTTCTCAGCATTTACAGTAAGGATGCTGGAAATACTTTTATTCAATCCAGCACAGTCACTTTCCTATTGATAGATCTACGAGGGGAGTTCAATAAGTAATGCAACACATTTTTTTTCTCGGCCAATTTTGGTTGAAAAAACTGGACATTTCTTGTGGAACATTTTCAAACATTTCCGCTTCTTCTCGTAAAGTTTCATTGACGTCCGATATGTGACAGCGCTATAGCGAGCTGTTAAAGTGGCATCTACAATGGAGGTGTGTTCCAACAACGGGCAGTGATTGAGTTTCTCTTGGCGGAAAACCAGGGCATCTCAGATATTCATAGGCACTTGCAGAATGTCTACAGTGATCTGGCAGTGGACAAAAGCACGGTGAGTCGTTGGGCAAAGCATGTGTCATCATCGCCGCAAGGTTAGGCAAAACTGTCTGATCTCCCGCGAGCTGGCCGGCCGTGCACAGCTCTGACTCCTGCAATGTCTGAACATGCGAACACTCTCATTCAAGCAGATCGACGGATATTCATCTGTTTGGCCCAATGAAGAACGCAATCTGTGGGACGCATTACGCGGACGATAAAGCAGTTATTGATGCAGCACGACGTTGGCTCCGACATCAACCAGTGAAATGGTACCGTGCAGGTGTACAGGCCCTCACTTCAAGGTGGCGTAAAGCCGTAGCATTGAATGGAGATTACGTTGAAAAATAGTGTCATGTAGCTAAAAGATTGGGGAATAACATGGTGTATTTGAATGCTGAATAAAACGACCCCCTTTTTCAGAAAAAAATGTGTTGCATTACCTATTGAACTCCCCTCGCAATTTTATGGCTATAGCACATTTTGTTCTAAAGTTATATGCCTGTAAAATCTTTGAATATGGACTTGGCACGTGATTTTTTTATAATTGATATATTATCGGATATAGGTGTCAGCTATATAAATTTCAGTTAGGGATTTTATTATCAGTTTGTGAGGTTCCCTACTAAGTTTAACTTCTTGACTTCACTCATTCACTGAAACTGTTGTACAATAAAATCTGTGCTAACGACCACTTTTGCTTGTTCCCATAGAAAAGTACATGGGAAATCTGTTAGTGTAACGACCCCCTGTATCGCAGCCAGCATTTTAGATTCCTGTAAAAAAAATCTGTCTATAATAATCACTTACGCAATCAATCGGGTCCAAACCTAACTGCCAATTACGTAACTACACTGTTCTCTATATTCAATCAATCAGGGTCAAAAGATACAAAAATGCAACCATTGGTTCTTCTAACCTATTGAATTTGTTTACTATGTCAGGCCTGTCTTTGGGAAAGCAACTGTTGCTCCAAAATCACTGGAGATGTTTCCATAATTCCGAGCAGTTGCAACTATTTTAGTGTGGTTTACAAAAAATCTGTTTAAAAGTAACGACTGCTTCGCTCATTGTGTGCGACCTTTCGCCCACAGCGAAACTGGACTCCAAGGTCGGCCCTACTTGATCGAATGGATTCATAATGGTGGACGACATTCAAGAAATTCAACTCTTTTAGCTTTCTAGGTCAAATGCTTCTTATCGCTAATCACAATGTTTTCAGTTTCAAATAATTATCATTAAAGCTTTCTAAAAGCAAAAACTGGCAGAATCGTATTACCTGATTTGTTGGCAACCAATCGGACTATGTGCTTGAAAAGCATTTTCAAGATATAATTTTTACTAGCAGGAAAAGAAAGTGCAAAAAAAAACTTATCAAAACTTACAAAAAAAAATTAATGTACATGATATACAGGGTGTCCAGAAATAAATGGTAAATATTCATACACGTGAGAGAACATGTATAAAGAAGCATTTTCATTCCTATGAACATGGTGTCGCATAGAGATACAGGGGGATTAAAGTATTTTGCGCTGCCCGATTCTTGGCATCCCACGAGCGACTAGGCAATGTGCTGTTCGAAGGTGTTGATGTAATGGAATAAAATCAAGTCACATCACATAACATTAAACTATGTAGAAATAAACAAATAAGACACACTACAAACGCTGTAGGCTCTTAAGGTAACATCTTGATGTAGACTATGAGCAATGCACATCAAGGCATACATCCAAGCTGTGGGAAAAACAAATGCGAACAAAACAGTCGCCACACAAATGTCCGTTGCGTATCAAGACTCACAGCAGGTGTTCAAAGGTCCGGCCATGTGTTTGCACGCACAGGTTACAGCACCATAGTAGCGACTCCCGTGCATGATGTAGCACATTCGGTTGTTCGCGGATTGTTTCACCTGCCACAGCAATGCAAGCGACCAGATCATCAATGGATGGAACAGGTGTTTCGTACACTAGTGACTTTATGTAGCCCCACAAAAAAAAAGTCCAATGGGGATAGATCAGGAAATAAAAGGCGGGACAATTGACATCTCTTGAACGGATGTGGGCTGCACCACATTACCTAGTCGCTCGCAGATGCCAACAATCAGGCAGCGCAACGTACTTTAATCCCCCTGTATCTCTGTGGGTGTTGGCTTGCGACACCATGTTCATAGGAATAAAAATGCTTCTTTATACATGTTCTTTCACGTGTATGAATATTTACCATTTATTTCTGGACACCCTGTATATTATATGCTAGTTTCGTTTGAAGTTCGTCAGATTGAAGAAGTTTTGAAATTAGCATCTCTTTGAGAAGTTAGTTTCTTATAAGTTTTTGGCGATGGGAAATTCAAATAAAAAGTGAATTAAGGTACTGTATAATTAACTGTACAATGTATATACTTATAATTAATGTACTGTGATTATATATATTACACGCAAGTTTCGTTTGAAGTTCGTTAGATCGAAGAAGTCTTGAAATTGCCGTCGCTTTGAGAAGTTAGTTTCGTATTGGAAATTTTCCATTTGGCAACGGGAAATTCAAATAAACAATGGATTAATGTACTATATAAAAAACTGTATATTCTATGTGCTGTACAATTAAAGTACTGTGATGTATGAGGCGTGTCTGGAAAGTAAATACCATTTTGGAAAAAAAAAACACGTAAAAACATTTTTTTCAAAACAAAATGAAGTTTTGCATGAAAGAGGATGTCTTAAACTATTTTTCCACATAGTTGCCACCATTGTTCAGACATTTCTTGTAGTGGGAAACCAACTTTTCCATGCCCTCTTCATAGAAAGATGCCGCCAGTGAATATTTGTGATAATCTCATGCAAAACAGTTTTTGAAATTTGTGGAAACTCATTACAAAGCATTCTTATTCTGAACCGTCTGTTTTCACGAATTTTCTCATTCACTTTTTCAACCAAATCACTTTACCCACTCCGTGCTTCGTCATGCACATTGGTTCGTCCATCATTGAATGCCTAACCCACTTTCACACCATTGCATCAGTCATTACTTTTCCTCCATAAATCTCTACAAGTTGACAATGAATTTCAGCTGGCTTAACATTCTTTGCGTTCAAAAACCTTATTACAGAACACATTTCACAGTCTGTGGACTCAAAAGTTGCCTTAAATGTTTTCAAGGATCACTAACAAATGTAAACACAACACGATCCGGTTATAATGGCGTCAGTGCAAAGATTATGAATCAGAGAGACGAGTGTGCATGCTCAGAACTGTGAAGCAGCACTAGTGCTGCAGTGGCAGTAGAACGAAATGATACTTACTTTACGGACAAGCCTCGAAGTTCAGCCCGAAGTTCGTTTGAAGGAAATGATCAGTAATGCAGTTTCAGTTTTCGGAAATTGTTTTAACTGTCAAGTTCTTAAAGAAAAAAAATCACTATACCGTGTCTCAGCTTCACTTGAGAGTGACGTCACTGAAAAATGTCGCTTCTCAGACATTGTACACAACATCGTATCATACCGCCGTTAATTTTTTTTTTTTAAATTTCGTCAAATGGCTTTTCTATACGCCGATTTTTTATTGTATTTAGGAGAAAAATATGAAATATGATTGCAGACAGAAATTTTGAACTTTTTATACAGAAATTTATTCAAACTATTTCTTTTTGCGGACGAACAGTAACCGCTTCACTCGTGATGTCACTCTCAACTAAACTTGAGACAGTATAGATATGACGCAGCGATAGTTAAGCCGCAGAGGCATTTTTTAGACTTTTTTAATGCATGCGTTATGGCGTTATTATTGTAAATTACAGTAGATTCTTTTATAAAGAAATAAACTTTTCTGTTTTTAATTATGTTGTTGATTTGTAATTTTTAGATTGAACTTGTATACACTGAGTGAGCATATTATTATGACCACCCTGTCAGTATCTCGTTGGGCCATCTTTTGCCTTTAATACTGCAATGATTCTTCATGGCATTGATTCCACGAGATGTTGGAAGGTGGTGGGAGGAATCTGACACCATGCCTCATGGATAGCACTGTCAGGTTGTGCTAGATTGGACAGTGGTGGATCCAGCCGTCTGATGGTTCGTTCGACTTCGTCCCTCAAATGTTCAATTGGAGTGAGATCTGGGGATTGTGGGGGCCACCGAAGTAAGGTAAAGTCCCACTCATGTTCCTGGAACCACTCCTGCGCAATACGAGCTCTGTGGCATGGCACATTGTCTTGCTGGAAGTAGCCATCTCCATTGGGGTATGCTATCAACATGACAGGGTGGACTTGATCGGTGATGCTACGGAGGTATGCTGTGCCATCCAGACGTTGTTCAACACTTATTTACGGACCCAACGCATGCCAGGAAAACATTCCCCAGACCATAATACTGTCCGCACCGGCCTGAAGGGTTGTACTCGTCCATGCGGGGTCCATGCTTTCGTGCTGCTTCCGCCAGATTCTCACGCGGCTGTCTGCATGATGTAACAGGAATCGTGACTCGTCAGACCACATGATTTGTTTCCA
This sequence comes from Rhysida immarginata, assembly GCA_023313115.1. Lineage (NCBI taxonomy): Eukaryota > Metazoa > Arthropoda > Chilopoda > Scolopendromorpha > Scolopendridae > Rhysida > Rhysida immarginata. Next base: position 1,275,705 of record JAHWFO010012261.1, on the reverse strand, counting down.
CTGCTTGATAGTCCAGTCCTTGTGCTCCTGAGCGAATTCAGAGACCTTTTTGGAGGACCCCTGATTAAGGTCAGCAGTGATTTAATGCACAGTTGCCCTTCTGTTATCCTTTACCAGTCGTGACAGTCTCAGTTCTGTCTGATCATCAACCATCCACGGGCGGCCACAATGCGAACGTTCAGACCCCGTCTTCCGGCTAACCATCCAGTCTTTAAATACTTTAACGACGGCTGCTCTCGAGCACCCCACGAATGCTGCTGTTTTGCTGATACTCGCTCCATAAATCTGAGCACCTACAATCATCCCGCGTTTGAAGGCTGTTAAATTGCATTGTTTACCCATAGTTGAAGAATGGAACACGTCTACTGTTGTCGACGACACTCGGCTTCCCTTTTTATATTGGTCCAGCCCGCTAGCAACATTGTGGCGACGTTCGTGCGCACACTTGCATAAACATGTCAGGTGGTCATAATAATATGCTCATTCAGTGTATAATGACCACCTAAACTTAATGACCACTTTTGCTTGGTCCTGTGAGTGGTCGTTATAGACAGTTTTACTTTATCTACTAAAACAGACCTTAGTCTTATTATTTTAATGCGGTGTGTTTCATTTCTTTCTTTCTTTATTTCCAGATCACGAGTTTATTCGAACGCCATTGCTTTGGGGAAAGGTGCTTGCAATTACTCTAGTCAGCTGCCTACCTTTATACATTTTGAAATTTTTACGAGCTAAATTTTCTCCTCCTAGTTATTCAAAATTAACTTGAATAACAAACCAAAATAAACTAGAAGCGATAGCTTACAGACAAGTATTAAAATATTAATGTTGTACTATACAAACTGGTACACGTTTATCTGAATTAATGTGAAAGATTAAGAGGGATATTGTAAATTTTTGAAAAATTAATCTTTATTGTATAAAAATATGTGTTTAATAATCAAAATTGTGGGCAGTTTTTTAAGTGCATTTTTGACCTTGCATTCAATATGATCACTGGCAGAAAAGGCATTGCCCAGACTAAATTCTTTAGAAGATTAAATGTGATAACCAGGTGATAACGTAATTGTTAAAAAGTCTTTTATTATTATTATTATTATTATTATTATTATTATTATTATTATTATTATTATTATTATTATTTGCAATTTGAAAAATGCATTTCTTTAATAAATGAAAAAAATATTTGTTTAGATGATATTTTTTTAATAACATATCTCAGGATTATCTCATAATTTTTCAATATTGTGTATTTCCAAAAAAGAAATCGTAAATTTTTTTTTAACTATTTATGTATTTATTATTGCTGCTTTAATGTAAAGAATACTCTTAAATATTTTGGTTCTATGATACCATTATGTACATGGAGCAACATTGTTTAAAGAAATTTAATTATTTTTTACGTATATGAAATAAATAAAATCTAGCTTTCCTTAATTTTTAGATTGAGATAACTTTAAATAATTTTTTTTTTTGTATATAAGTAAAAACTGTTTAGAGTGAAGAGGGAGAATTGTTAATTATAAATGTGCATTTCAGTATTGTAAAATACCATAATTGAAGTATGTATATTGACAAATTTCTTAAGTGAAGTGCGTTGTTACAAAGGAATGGAAAACAAAGTGTACTTTATATGTTTGTTTTTTTTTTTATAATATTTATATTTGCAATAAAACTTCAAAAGCATAAGTTGTAAATATGGTGTTCGCACGTATGATGGGTTTACTATTCTCTTTGTTTGTTAAGCTATATTGTATCTGCCCACTTTTTTTTAATTTTTTAGTCTAAAATTTATAAGAAATTTTTATACAGAACTTAATTTTTTTTTTGTCAAATTTATTGATCCTTTAGTCTTTATATAACTTCATGTTGTTGCTGCTCTCACAATTATTTAATTTTACTTTGCTTATATAAGATAAAAACAAACATAAAAAATATTTTTAGTATATTGTGCATTGGATATGACACTTAAAAGTTTTCAATTTTACATTCATTTGAAATGTTATGTTTATTTTTATTTTATGCCAATATAAATTTAATGGTTATGGCAAATTTTTGTTTTGTTTAATCCTGACTGGCAGTGAACTTGATTAAAAGTATATTTTTTCTTATTAAACATTTACACTGTAAGAAGTGATAAGATTTTATTTGTTAGGTGACGTAATGCTGAATACCAATAGTGTTAGCATTTGGTAATTACACTGCTGGCAAAAAAAAAAAAAAAATGCAACTCCTAGAAGGAATGGGTCAATTTATTTGAAATTTTGCGCACATGTAGCATTGGTGGCATACAAGAGTTGATTCAAATTGCAAGGCAGTACATCCAGAAGAACGTTCTATAGCAGTGTTTCTCAAACTGTGTGCCACGAGAGATTTCCTTGTGTGCCGCGGGATTTTTCAAAAGAAAATATTAAAAATTGCTTCAATAAAATTTGTGGTGCCAAGCGATCTTAAGATCGGTTCGATGGTTGAATTTCTGGTATGTTGTGTTGCTATATGATTGGCTTTAGTTATAGTGCTATGTGATTGGCTTTAATTGTCACCATGTTATGTGATAAAGCTTTCAGATTATAAAGCTTTTCATGCATACGCCTTCTCATTGGCCACTTCATTTAACCATTCTAATTTCGACTAATCCCATGCGGCCTTACCCTTGCCGTTTCTGCATATAAAGAAGTTCTCGTTAGTAAGGTCTCATTGCAAACCTTCTCATTAGTACTCATCATCTGTTTTTCATATTTAATTTCAAAAATATTTGTTCAGAATGTGTAAGTACCATTCCTACGGCGAATGTAGGACATTTGCCCTAAGGACTTTTATTCTTAAAGAATTCTAAGATTATTTCCGTTGTGCCGCGAAAATTTTCAGATTTTTTTAGTGTGCCACAAGATAAAAAAAGTTTGAGAAACACTGTTCTATAGGGTGGTTCCGACCAGATTTGCATGAAATCGTCTGTTTTTACTGGAACAGTCGACTCTAGTCGTGGTGACAACAACTGCAATGCCTCGCACACGCCGCCGTGGTCCTGTGCAACAACTCACGGAGTTCAATAGACGTCGGATTGTGGCACTTTGAGAGGCTAGATGGTCTCATCAGCATATTGCGGCGCAGATTGGTCGTCATGTTTCTGTGGTGGCTCGATGTCAGCAGTGGTTTATGGAAGGAACGTACTCACGTAGATCTAGTATTGGATGCCCACACACTATGACCCATGTGAAGACCGTCAAATCGTACAAGAAGCTTTGAGTAACCATATGGCATCCACAGCAGAGAAAGGGCCAGAGTGGCATCAGCTTTGTCAAGATGGACTGTTGGGTAACCGTTTGCTAGCTGCAGGTCTGTGATCTTTAGTGGTGAGAACAGATTCTGCCTGTGCACCAGTGATGGACGCATACGTGTGCAGCGAAGAGCAACAGAGTGCCATCTTCCACAGTGTATCAGTCTACGCCACACAGGTCCAAACCCTGGCTTAATGGTGTGGGGGTGCGATCAGTTACAAATCGTGATCACCCTTAGTATTTGTGGATGGAATGTTGAACAGCATTCAGTACGTCCATCAAATTGTGGAACATGTTCTTCTGCCCGTCTTTCAACAGGAGGGTAACATGTTTTTCCAGCAGGATAACGCCCATCCACACACTGTCCATGTTTGCTTGCAGGGCTTACAGCATGTGGCACTGCTTCCCTGGCCAACACGATTTCCAGACTTGTAGTTAATTGAGCATGTGTGGGATATGATGGGACGTAACGTTCATCGTCACTGCACACAAGCTGCAACAATTCCACGATTGCGCCAGCATGTTCAGGAGGCTTGGAACAACCTACCCCAAGTCGACATCCAGCATCTTTATGACCATATGCATACAAAAGTCGAGGTCCTGCATTCAAGCTTGCAGCTGTTATACGACCTACTAACGTGGTCTATTGGGGCATGGGAGCTACCCTATACAACGTTCTTCTGGACGTAGTGTCTTGCAATTTGAATCATTTCTTATGTACCACTAATGCTGCGTGTGTGCAGAATTTCAAATAAATCGACCTATTCCTTCTAGGTTTGGCATTTTTTTGCCGGCAGTGTATTAGCTTGAAAAGATCCTAATGCCTCAAGTGTACACCTGTGATCAGGACACTTATAAGCAAATTGCAAGAAACCAAAGACCAGGTGTAACAGATTTGACAGTCTTATTGTGCTTAATTTGTTTTTATTCTTATGGGAAGTCAGTAAATTAAGTTACAAATGGTGATTTAAAAAATACTAATTGGGATAGGAATCTGAAAAACAGCTAGATTTACACGTTATTGTCTTATTTCTCAACATAATTCCTGGTGTCAATGATGCATTCGTCCTATCGACATAATAGTCTTTCGATATCTTCTCGTTAGAAAACTGAGCTTTGCTGCTTCAGCCAGTTTTGCACTTCATTTTCAACCGCTTCGGGCCGAATCGCATCTGCGTTATGAGGAACTGGACTTAAGAGGAACTCATCCAAGTCGAACTCTGTAATGGGGTCGAATTTGGAGGCGTATTCTCGGGAAAGTGTCTCATCTACAATTATTATTGGGGCCCAGGTGGTCGAATACCAGCTGCCCTTTTATCGTCCCTAATAAAAAGCATCACGGATTATTATGCACCTTATTTTCTACTAAGTCCAGAATCGACAATCAGATCCGTCAGGGTGCTGGAGCACTCGGCCCTCAAGAGAATTTTATCTGCATTGAATAGCACACCGATAGACACCTTGTACTATTTTGTCAATTTGATACCGCCTTGGCCCAGATGGATGGACGTAGCAACGAAAATCTATGTGAGACTGGTCCAGATACTTAATAGGGGTTCCCAGGCAAGAATTCTCGAGGACTCTATCCCGAAGTACTTAAGCTCCTCTCTTCTCCAGGATTTATTCCGTAGTGGGATAAGAATGTTGAACGTACAAGATTTTCAACTTCAGTCATACTCAATAATTCCCTATCCAGAAATTTTCACTATAGATTGGGATCGTCGGTTCTTTATTCCTACTGTCTCTAAGAACCTGAATCAGATAGGGAAAAAAGTGATTTTCCATAACGTTCTAGCAAACAACTTCGCCAACCACATGAAATGGTATACTGACGCCTCAGTAATGCCTCCGCAAGTAACAGCAGGAATAGGCATCTACAATTCCGAGAATTCGTATCAGTACCAAGCTACATTTGCGCCAAACTCTTTCACGGCTGAAGCATGGGCAATATTTAAGACGCTGCATATTTTAAATTCATACTACAAACACGTTATTATCTCGGACTCCAAATCTGTTCTCTCGAGCCTTCACCGCTCGTTGAGAGAATGCAACTGGAAATCTTCCCAAATTGGACTAATATCAACTAGTGTCCTTGTCCTACAGCAGTCAAATATTGAGGTCTCCTTCATCTGGTACCCAGGGCACAGTGGCATAACAGGGAACACCTGCGCTGATTTCCTAGCAAAACAGGGCAGAAATTCTGAATTCATGCTAGTCTTTCCAGCATCCATTCCAGTTTTGAAGCCTTATCTAGCAAAAGAACTCTTCAACGTATGGAAAAGCGAATGGAGAAACCCAAGCTCTCCGGGGCAGAAGCTAAAAAGGATGATTCTAATTGCCGTGCCTGATGGCCCACTAGTCAGGCCTATACTCCTATCCAAACAGGATTTGATGCTTATCTCCCGTCTCAGATCAGGTCATTATCCCAACAAACAATACTTGTTCAGACTTGGCTTAATAAACTCCCCCCTGTGCGACTGTGGGGCTGTGGAAAATTCAGAACAATGCTTCTAGAATGCCCGCTTTACTCTATTCATCGAAACTCTTTTAGGCGTCTCCTCATGGCACGTAATGTCCCTTTCTAGCTCAATTCCGTCGTCCTTATCAATCTTGCGATGAGATCTCAATGGCGGTTTATCCTATCCTGCACTAAAGATTTCCTCTCTAAAGCTCACATTCTCCCTAGAATTCTTGCATCTGCTAGCGCAGCGGTTAAACTTTTATCAACCTCACTAAGGTAGTGTGTCCTCCTCCCATTCAATAGGTCAACTCCACCACCTGGGAGAAAGGACCTAAAAAGAAGAAGAAGAAGAGGAAAGTGTCTCGATAACATGGCCGAGTTCCCCATGTGTAGCTTTATTTGACTATTTCTATTTGTATGAGCATGAATGCTCCCTCTCCCCCCTCCCTTTGCTCAGGAATTCGAAATTTTAAAAACTTACGGGCTTCAAAACTGATCTATTTTATTTGAGGAAATGTTGTGATTCTTGAATTGCAAATCATCAGCGTCATTCATAGTAGTCATCCTATCCCATATTAGTGGATAAAGATAAAGGTGCCCAACACGTGACATTTCTCTACTATACGTTGCGAGTCCACCATGTTTGTTTGTCGTTGCCCCTTGTTGTACATCGCTGAGACTCCTTTAAGCCACCTGCCTTAAGACCTAAGCCTTGGTGTCTTGAGAAATGAGACTTGTCTCGCCTTCTCGAGACGTGTTTAGCCAAGACGTGATTCCTCTGCCAGCTCAAGCGGGTCTCAACAACAACTCAGCAGCGATTTGCTTTTTTCCGAGACGTGTCCGGCCCTTCATTTGTTTTTTTCACCTCTCTGCTCCACTCAAAAACATCTTATCAGTTAGCATTGTGCAAATGACGAGGGAGGATGAAAGTGAAGTTCAAAACTGGTCTTTGCTGCCTGACCTGGTTTCACAATTCACTTTCATACTCCGTCATCTTTGCACAATGTAGCAAGCAAGATGGAGTTTAAGTGGACTAGAGAGGTGAAAGTCGCTCGGGAAAATGCAACTGAAGTTCAAAACTGGCTCATGCAGCAAAGTCCAGTTTTCTAACGAGACGGTATCGAAAGACTATTATATCGATAAGACAAATGCATCAACATCAGGAATTATGTTGAGAAATAAGAACATAATAACGTGCAAATCCAGCTGTGTTTCAGATTCCTATCCCAATTAGTATTTTTTAAATCACCATTTGTAACTTAATTTACTGACTTCTCCTCGTATTTTGCAAGAGATTATTATTTTTTTTTCAATTAAAAGCTTTGATTTAGAGTGTGAGAAATTAAATTTTGTAAGAACTTAAAAATACAGTAGGATCCCATTAATCCGAAAATTCAGATAATTCAAACAAGGTGAGCATGTCTCATACATTTTTCCTTGAATATGAAATGAAAGTTAACGTTATCCATCTCATTTCAGACTTACATTTGAACACAGGTTGCAGCTTGCCTGTAAAACATGTCGAAGTGTTAGTTCTTGATAAAGAATACATGTACGAAGGTTATTCGTAAAGTAAGGTCCGTTTTGTAATAAAAACAAAACTACTGTATATATTGTCAAAATTTTTTCTTTACCAGATTCTATCTATTGGTATACCTTAAACTATTTTTCCCACATAGTTTCCAAGTTTATTTAAGCACTTGTCATAGCGCTCAATATACTTCCGCATGATCACTTCATAGAAGCTGCTGCCGGTGAAGAAAGCCACGCAGTTTTCACTTGTTCATTATCGCTGAAATGCAAGCCGCAGATGAACTCTTTTAGATCCCGGAATAGGTGGTAGCCACTGGACGCGAGGTCCGGACTGTAAGGCGGGTGGTCAAGTTGTTCCGAAACCAAAGATCTGATTAGTTGGGAAATACTTAACACCCGCCTTACCGTCTGGACCTCATTGAGCGCTATGACAAGTGGTTAAATAAACTTGGAAACTAGATGGAAAAATAGTTAAAGGTACATATACTGAGTGAGCATATTATTATGACCACCTGACATGTTTATGCAAATGCGCGCACGGACGTCGCCACAATGTTGCTAGTGAGCCGGGCCAATATATAAAGGGAAGCTGAGTGTCGTCTCCAGACCCAGCAGATCGTTGGAGGGTGAAGTGGCTTTCATCGCTCCACATGACCTTTGCCCAATCATCACTAGTCACCTGACGATGCTCCGTACACTATCGTAGACGACGAATAGCATTCAACCTTGAGAAGAATGGCTTCCTCTTTCTGGCTCTCCCACAGAAGCCAATATCATGGAGGAGGCTACGTTGCACTGTGCGCACTGATGGTCCCCGCAGGGTCTTTTTGCGATGCCTCACCACCACCCGGCGACAGGAGTAGAGGTCGCCCGGAACGTTTTGCTGTCATTGTTGCGCCTGTCTGTTTGTATTTGTGCACAACATCGTACACAGTGGAGCGACGATGCCCAGTCAAAGCGCTGATTTCGCGAAGTGACTTGCCGCTAATGCGGCACCCCACAATCATTCCTTTCTCTCAAAGACGGATAATCTCGGACCTTGGCATGCTGACTGGTGTTGTCACTGCTTTTCCACCTGATGAGACGTGTTTTTAACATGCATACTGTCATATGCATTCTACATGGTGAGACCACGCGAACATCACGAACATAGCGTTGTCCGGATACTTTTGGCAGGGCAGTGCATACATACATAGGAGCACCAAACTTTGTCAGTTTTTCAAAGAATGCCCCCTGAACAGCCAGATACCGTTGCCATCTTTGTGGGAGGTCGCTGATGCCTTTTGCGTAGAAAGAAGTACGTTGGTGTTGTAATCACTGCAGGACAGCGTTCTTGAGTTCCTCGTCTGTCCTGCCCAAATGCATTTAAGAGGCCCAAACAAGTGAAAATCACTGGGGGCAATATCAGGACTATGTGCAAAACCTCCCAATGAATGTTGGCCATTGTTGTTTGAATCATAATGGCGTTGTCTTGGAAGAATGACATGTTTCGACTACCTTCCAGGTCTTCTGAGGGTGCGTTCACTTATTCACTTGGAGTCCACTTCGAGTGACTCCCGTGACTCTGAGTCATTCGGATTCCGTTTCTTTATTTGATCCGAGTCATTTGGTCTCCGTTTCTTTATTCGCTCGGAGTTAACTCCCTTGACGTCCGACATCAGGGTACGCTCAGAGTCTTTAGGAGTTTGTTTCTTTATTCGCTTGGAGTGCGACTCTGGTTAACTCCCTTAACTCCTGCTTTCAAGCTGGAGTCATCGGAGTCAAAAAATTTAATGAGAAGGACGACGCAACAATGAAGAGTGCCAACAAAGTTGCGACTTCAACGATGATTAATTTTGTTACAATGAGATATCGTTTGCGAGCGCGCTTGCTAGGAGCCGTGGCAACCACACAAACAAGACAAGACTTTATTTCTTCAAGCTGGCGCATACGTTGTTTAACTATCAACATGGCCGCCTCTATCTTTCGAAAGTGCACGACCATAGCTTACAATAATTGGTTAGCCTTCCATTGTTGTAAGGCTTGGCACGATACAAAATTTAGCTTAAATTGATCGAAAATTTGTTTCAAGACAATTTCTTCAGCATAATTATTAATTTTATATGCTCAATTTCAGTTCCATCTTTACGCATGAGGCCACCCTAGCCTCTGTGATAATAAATTAAAATTACAATTATGACCAGAACTTTGTTTTTATAAAAATAATGAAAAAATAAAAAATATGTTATTGTTTATTCCTGTTAATAAAAAATAACTTAATGTTAAAGGTTCCCCATAACCAAAAGTGCCATGGGCACTGCTCATGCTTTTCTGATGCCTCCGGAGGTTGCGAAGAGGGGAAAAATATCTTGAATCGTTCACAAGCAGTGTTGCCAATTTAGCAGGGATGTGTCCAATTTAAAAGCGCATTTTCATTATTTTGTGCATTAAACATTAATTTACGAAGTAGCATAATATGTTAATTTATTAATGAATGATTCTATACTCATTTATAAACGGAGAAGATAAAATAACAAATAATAAGAATAAATAATAACAAGTTCACCAATGAATAATGATGAGACTTTTTGAAGAGAATTGAATTTTTGTAAATGAATGGTAGATGGTTGCTGTGCATTGTTTAATTTTTATTAAAAATGTCCAACAAAAGACGAGCGCATGAAAAAAAGGCTAAATTGGCAATACTGCACACAAATGATTATAACGATCAAAGTCTTCGATTGTTACGTCGTTGTGTTGACTCTGAGCCATGACGCTAGTACTCTGATCACGTGATCACATTGACTCGGAGCATGACTCCGAACGAATAAGTGAACGCACCCTGAATGTCCTCACGTACAACAATGTAAAGCAGTGCGGAGTAATACTGGGCATTAATTGTGGCACCCTTCTCCAAATACTATAAAACGAGCCGTAATAGTTTCTTGACTATGCCCATCCTGAAGAATTGGGGCAGGTTTGGGAACATTTTGCTTCAGAAATTATTGTACACTATAATTGATACTAAGTTCTTCCCTTCCGACTTTAAGAGTACCCTTATTATACCCATTTATAAGAAAGGTTCTATGCAAACTATAGACCGATCTGCATACTCTCTGCAATATCTAAGATTGCAGAGAAAGTGATCTTTACTAATCTTACCAAGCACCTATGGACAGTAATTCCGAGCAACCAGATGGAGGGTCGACCCAAGACACTTATTTGTTATCTAAACCATATTACGAGGGTCATTTTTAAAGTAATTTCCAAAATTTTTTCTTTTCAGATTCTATGTACCTTAAACTATTTTTCCACATAGTTTCCAAGTTATTTTAGCACTTATCATAGCGCTCAATGTACTTCCGCATGATCACTTCATTGAAGCTGCCACCGGTGAAGAAAGTCACGCAGTTTTCACTTGTTCATCGTCGCTGAAATGCAGCTGCCGATGACCTCCTTTAGATCCCGGAACAAGTGGTAGCCACTGGACGCGAGGTCTGGACTGTAAGGCGGGTGTTCAAGTTGTTTCCAAACAAAGGATCTTAGTAGTTGGAATCTAAAGGAGTTCATTGGCAGGCTGCATTTCAGCCACGATGAACAAGTGAAAACTGCGTGACTTTCTTCACCGGCAGCAGCTTCTATGAAGTGATCGTGCAGAAGTACATTAAGCGCTATGACAAGTGCTTAAATAAACTTGGAAACTACACTGCTTTGCAATGAAATTGCCATACCAACAAGGCGTTATCCGACTTTATCCATATTTGGTGGGGGGGTTCGTCTACCTCCGACTAGTAAACGATTAGATGCATGCTCACGGGACATGATCATTTGGGTTGATACAGGGTATCCGGCTGCCTGTATAGGCTCATCAGTTGACACCTGTGGGAGTCGTTCCATGCAGTAAGGAGGAAGCAACTGCCTCGTGAACATACAGTACTGTAATCCGCACAACGGTCTCAATGCCGCGACGACGACAACGACAACTGTTCACGTAATTAACGGACTTTGAATGAGGTCGGATTATTGGCTCTCCGAGGCTGGATGGTCAACCAGATGGATTGCTGTCCATGTGTTGCGGGACGCACGGACGGTAGGCCGATGTTGGAGGCAATGGCGAGAGGAAGGCACACATGCCAGAAGACCAGGCTCTGGGACCCGGAGAAGCATGTCAGCTCGTACCGAAAGGCGGATACTGCGAACAGCGCTAACGGACAGAACCATCACCCTGCGGCAATTGCACGACAACATCACTATTCCCGGTACTGCTCCAGTGTCAATACAGAGTTTAAGTTACACGTAAACGCGAACATGACGCGAACGCGTGTGACGTTTTCCATCTGAAATGACGTAGCTTCCAGGCGTCCATTGTTGTGTCTTCATTTGACACTTGAGCACCGCGCGATACGACTGCAATGGTGTCATGAAGGAGTGGGCTGGCGAATGGAATGGCGCCCGGTGGTCTTCAGCGACGAATCCCGCTTTTGTTTGGACACCGACGACAAACGCGGACGGGTGTGGCGCAGACAATTGGAACGTGCCAATGAACAATGCATCCGGTATCGCCATCGTGGACCAACACCCGGGATCATGGTCTGGGGTGCCATCGGCTACGATACCAGAACGCCTCTAGTCACCATCCAAGGCACCCTGACAGCAGCACGGTACGTCACAGAGATTCTGCAGCCCGTATTATTGCGCTTTCTGCACACCATACCCAGCGCAATTTTTCAGCAGGATAACGCCTGACCGCACACGGCAAACATGAGCATGGCATGTCTGCATGATGTCAACTGCCTGCCATGGCCCGCGAGGTCCCCAGACCTATCGCCAATTGAGCACGTGTGGGACATGGTGGGGCGTCGTTTACGATCACCCCGTAATCTTCATGACCTGACACAGCAAGTTCACCAGGCCTAGGCAGACGTACCCCAAGATGACATTCGCCACCTGTATGATTACCTACACCTGTGGCTGGAACAATTCATCGCCGCTAGAGGTGGTGCCACAACCTACTGATGCCGCTTTCCGTTGGGACACCCTGTACAAACGAGTGCACGTCTTGGCTCCATAACGCAATAAAGGTGTGTTGAGATGTATCTCTTGCTGTGCACCTACTTTTGACTCATTCGGATAACTCCTTGTGGGTGGGGCAATTTCATTGCAAAGCAACGTATGTGGAAAAATACAGGGTGTTTCTGTCAATTTATCCCCTAACAAGTTTTGAAATATTAAAGTTGTCATAAAACAAAAAGGAGCAACTCAATGCACAGTAACAGGAGTTTTATTCACGAGGAATGCTCTTAATTACATGCTCAATGTGAGCGTCACGCGCATTTTGAACTGCGCGCAGACGTACAGTGAAATTTCCAAAAACTCGATGCGACATTTCGCGGTCAATGTTTCTGCAACAATTGATGATGTTCTGTCGCAGTTCTGCAAGAGATCGAGGAGCTGTCTTAAAGACCAAGTCCTTAAGATACCCCTAGAAGAAAAAATCGCAGGGATTTAGATCCGGACTGGTTGGGAGCCATGAAAACCCAGTTCCGAACCTTTCCGGGAAACGGTTCGAGATTACACGATTTCCGAACATGCCGTGCAGGAGGTCCAAGACCACGCACTTCGGGAGTTGTGTGAGTCCGGGCACCATCCTGTTGGCACCATTGCTGACGTAGAGGTACACATCGCCTCCGCAGTTCTGGGATGAAACTTCTCTGGATTATTTCAGCGTTGACTGAATGGTCAAAGAAAATCGGACCAATGAGCCTTTGTTTTGATATCGCACACCACACCAACAGTTTTGCGGGATGAAGAAATGACTCATGTGGGTGTTGGGTTCCCCAAAACCGGACTTTGTGCCTGTTAACGACTCCTGTGAGGTGGAAGTATGCTTGATTCCAGGACTCCAGGATTCTCTTCTAGATGTCTTCCGAGTGTTTGAGCAAAGTCGTGACGCTTTACACGCACTGCGTCAGAAAGCTTTTGCAAGACATGAATCTTGTAAGGGAACATGTCCAAATCCTTGCGAAAAAGTCTCCACGTGCTTGTTAGCGATACACCTGCTTCTTGAGACAAACGCAGTAACGATTTTTTGGTCAGTGAATCCTCCACCCTTGCGCGAACTTCCCCAATTGTTTCTTCGGTTCGAACGCGTCGTTGGCTTCCACCCCTTTTCTTCCCCTCCACATGTCCGGTTGCGCGAAATTGTTGAACAACGGAAGCATCGCTGGACTGTTACCGGTGATTTCTTTTCAAAATACCAATTGACAATACGAGTTTTTTGTTCTGTAGATAAAACAGGCGCCATTTTGAAAAGGAGAAGTTATTGTATGGAGCGCTATACGTTACATAAATCTCAGGTCATCTAGTTACAGCCCTGCAAATAGTTTCGTTCTACACCTAAAAATAAAAATGTAATATTGAACTTTTATAGGGACAAATTGACTGAAACACTCTGTAGTTAAAGGTACATAGAATCTGGTAAAGAAAAAATTTTGAAAATATTTATAGCAGTTTTGTTTTTATTACAAAACGGACCTTACTTTCCGAATAACCCTCGTAGCTGATTGGGTGGTTCCTTGGCTATCTCCATGGACTCTAAGAAGTTTAACATGATCGAGTGATGACTCATGTGTTATGGAATCCAAACATAATTATGATCGAAATCTTGTGAAAGTCTTAACTTAACGTAACCTACCCCATCAACAAGGCAAAGAAGCAAAATTCAGTCTGGTAGCTCTTCTGGGGCGAAACAGGGCACTTGGAGCGGACTGCAAACTAATGCTATACAAGATGGTAATATGAACCATTTTGCTTTATGGCATGCTTGCCTGGGCAACAACATATAATGCCAGAGGAAAAGTCCTCCAAACCTTCCAAAACGTTATCCTGAGGGCCATTGCCCAACTTGACAGGAGAGTTGCAACAAATATTTATATTGCTGACAATTTCGAGAACCACGTTCAGGAGTCGCTGAAGAAGTTGCTTCCAAAGATGAAGGGCCATCCAAATCTACTGGTTGAAGATATTCTGGATCACCCGCTCACCTTTGGAAGTACGCTCAGGCATCGCAAACATCGTCACATCCTGGACGTCAACTTGGACGATATCCAAAAGGCCATCTTCCCAGAACACTGGATCTCCTAGCTCCTCTGTGTTTCTCGTCAATCAGCAATCTGTTTTTCCGTCCTTATAGGAAAGGACTTCTTTTTATCCTCAGGATGACTTAACTAGGTCATCTGGCTTCTTGCCTAGTTCAGTGTACTTCCCCTGGTTACTTTCTGGATGAGTATGGCGGTGAAAGGATTGCTTCCGGAACGCTCGTTTCTTTTTTCCCCTGCGCTGTTCGATTGTCAATTGTTAGTCAAAATAAGTTTGTGGAATTTGTGCTTTCTCTTTCTGTTATTTCTTATCATTACCGGATTTCCACAGCTTCCTGGCATCGGATTCCTTTTGTCTAAGCAGTTTTACATGTATTTTAGATATGTCGTGTCGTCCAAATCTGGCGTGAGCCAGGTGTTTCCTTGTTTTACAGTGGGTTCCAAAAATGCCCAAATGATTGGACACGTTCAACATTTTTTCCAATGATTTTGAAATAAATAATCTTGTTGTTTTACAAATTTGCATGGGTGATACCATGTATTTTATACTTTCGAATGAGGGGTGCTAGATTTCATTTTTAATCTAGGAATTAAAACGATTGAGTGCTTTTAGAGAAGGGAGCGATGTGGGCAATTGTGTAATTTGCCTTTCAACTATGCATTTTCAGGTATGGACATTTTCCAAACAGTACGTAGATCACTCAAGCAATCTGGAATGAAGGCCATTGTCAAGCAGAAAAAACCTCATTTGACGACAGAACACATGAAGGCTAGATTAGAGTTTGCACGTAAGCATCAAAGTTGGACTAATGAAGACTGGAAACGAGTTATCTGGTCGGACGAGACCAAAATCAACCGTCTGGGCTCTGATGGGTGCGAATATACATGGATTCATTATGGTCAGCAACGATCCCAACAGCATTACAAGGGGACGGTAAAATTTGGAGGTGGCAGTATTATGACTTGGGGCTGCATGACTTCTAAAGGTATTGGTTACGTAGCAAGAGTAGATGGCCGAATGAATGCACAGAGTTATGTCAACATCCTGCAGGGACATCTCCTCCCCAGTCTGAAATACTATAAGATGAAGATAAAAGACGTGGTATTTCAGCAGGATAACGATCCAAAGCATACGTCTAAGCTCGCACAATCTTGGCTCAAAAACCATCATATTGAGACATTAGATTGGCCTGAATTGAACATTTATGGAGTGAATTGAAAAGACGTCTTGCATTATAAGGTGCGTCACATAAGTATAGGATCACCCATATTTTCCTTTGTCTGCAAGAAACAAAATAAAATAATTAAAACATTGTCACTGTATCAGATTCTCACAACTATTATTTATTGTCTCCAAAGAAAATAATGGAAAACAAACAACAACAAGAATAAGAATTTATAAAAATAGAAATTAAGCTGTCCCATAAAGTATAGGACCAGCATCACTTAATGCAGTTTTTCGAGAAGAAAAATTAACAAAGCAGTGATTAATGAGTCAATAGATGACACTGGTGATTACCTAATAGGGTTGCCTCCACAAAAACTTTCAAGTGGCTGTAAACAACCAACTTAAACACAATGCCTCGTAACACCACCTTGTCAGACTATGAAAGGGGTCAAATTGATGCTTTGAAAGCTTCTGGAGTGAATGCACGAGGTATAGGAAAGGCTAGAAGTCGGTCACATAAAGCTGTACTTTTAATTATTTGAAAGCTGGTGCTCAGTACGGCCAGAAAAAGAGACCTGGGAGACCTCAGAAGACGACTAATCGACAAAAAAGGGCGATTTTTAAAAAAATGAAAGACCCCACAACATCTTTGCGTGCGGTGGCCAATTCTGAAGATGTTCCAGTATCAAAATCAACTGTGTAACGGATTGTGAAGCAGGCATCATTACTTGTGTACACGAAAATAAAACAGCAACCTGCACTCCAACTGCACCACAAGCAGAAACGGTTGGCCTTTGCCCAGTCAGTGATGTTCTGGACAGAAGATTGGAAGAGAGGGGAGAAAAAATTCAATTTAGGTGGGCCAGACGGCTGGCAATATTACTGGCACGACATCAGGCATGACATCAAGAAATGCATTTCATATGGCAACAGGGAGGAGGATCACTTATGGCCTGGATTGGCTTTGGATGGAATGGTAGAACCAATTTAGCTATTGTTAGTGGAAGAATGATGACTTCAGATTATCAAGATCTGCTTGATATTCGTCTTTTATCGTTTGGGGAGAAGATTGGAGGGACCAGATGGATTTTCCAGCAAGATACTGCCCCAGTTCACCGTGCAAACAGCACATATGAGTGGTTTTTAGCAAATTGGGTGCAAATTATGGACTGGCCTGCCCTATCTCCAGATATCAATCCAGTGGAAAATGTATGGGGCGCTTTAGCCAGATCTGTTTACGCAGGTGGTAAACAGTATCGCAATATAGAAGAATTAAAGTATGCTGTGTTGAATGCCTGGGAAGA
>JAHWFO010012261.1:1204469-1258485 GCA_023313115.1 Rhysida immarginata | reverse complement strand
TTATTAGCCAGGTTAAGTAAAAATGCACACAAAACTTTAGATTATACTAGGGGCGTAACTAGGGGGGATTCGGGGGGTTTGAAGGAACCCCCCCTTTTTATTTCCCTGACCTGTTTAAGTTCATTTGTTTTTCTTTGTTTCTACTAAAAAACTATTCTACATTTTATCTCCCCCCGCCCCCACTTCCCCCACTTGTAAAATCCTGAAGATTAACCAACACGTCTCCAAAATCCGGAACATTTGCCAACAGGCCTCCATAATCCGGATGAATATCTAACAGGCATCTAAAGTACTGAAGATTTCAGCAAGAAGTCTCCAATGTCCGGAAGATTCGCCAATAGCCCTTCAAAATCCGAAAGATTAACCAGTAAGGTCTCTAAATAACAGAAGATGATTCTATATTAGACTTCCAAATTCCGGAAAATTGTTTAATAGATCTCCAAACTCCGGAGGATTTTCCAACTGGCCTCAGTAATCCGGATGAATATCTAACAGACCTCCAAAATACGGAAGATTTAATAAGAGGCCTCCAAATTCCGCAAGCTTCGCCTGGAAGATTTTTATTAGGCCTGCAAATTCCAAAGGATTAATCAACGGACCTCCAGAACACTAATAATAGGACTCCAAAATCCGCAAGACCCCTTAGTAGAAATTCAAAATCCGGAAAATTATTTAAAAGGCCTCCAAACACGAAAGATGGTTTATTCGACTTCCAAAATCCGGAAGATAGTTAATAGAACTCTAAGATCCAGAAAATTAACCAGCAGGCCTCCAAAATACTATTAAAAGAATTCTAAAATCAGAGATCAATAATCCATAAGATTATTTAATAGGCCTCCAAAATCCGTAATATTAATCAACAGGCCTCCAAAATTCTGAAGTTTTCAACAAGGGGCCTCCCATATACAGAAGACCAAAAGCCAAAAGTTTAACCAAAGACCAACAGCCCTCCAAAGTCCAAAAGTTTAACCAATATACTTCTAAAATACAATTTGGGGGCGTAACTTTGGGGGGGGGGGGGGGTTTTGGGGAAGACCCCTTTTATTTCCCTGAACTTTTTAAGTTTATTTGTTTTTTTTTGTTTCTTAATTTTTATCCCCCCCCCCCATGTCAAATCCTGGTTACGCCCCTGTACAGATAGTTTATTTATTATTTGCTTGAGACATCTAGGACACTTATGACAATAATTAATGTGAGAACACTTATACCAAACAAGCGAACTCAATAGTTTGCTCTTTTTTTTTAACTTTTATTGAAGACCGAATAAGCTTTAAAAAAAAACAACAAAAAAAACTTTTTTGTCATTATATGAGGTCTAGAAAAACTGAACATTAAGAAAACTTTATCACCACGAAATCTCTTCGTGACATCAATAATGCTGGCTAATTTCTTTACTAAACGTAAATTTATTAGATATATGGCGGGGAAAGAGTTTACATAATAACGAATTACAAATGAAGATATTTTTTTTTGAGACTGTTTTGAAGATTAGTTTAAAAGCCGTTATAGAGCTTAGAATTAGCAGGAAATAAAGTATGTGATGAAGGGAGGGAAAAAAACGAACAGTCGTATTACGTAATTTGGTAATAAATATGAAAAAAAATATAAAAAGAAACGTAGAAAAAAAATTTCCACATTCGTCCGCGACAGGATTCGAACCTGCAATCTTCTGATCCGAAGTCAGACGCCTTATCCATTAGGCCACGCGGACAACAACCCAATGCTTCTATTCTTTCCTTATAGCTTGTAAAACGTCTCTCATAGTAATCCATTTTTATAGATTTTTCAAGTGTTCATTCTTAATTATCTGAATATTACTTTCACATATCAAAGGTCATGACCGATTACTTGCTCTGACGCTTTTTCTGTTTGTTTTCCAGGAGTAAGAGACAACTCGGCAAAGTAATTCGAGACTGCCGTCCGGGCCATTAAATCTTTGAGATTCGAACTTTAAACAAATTCTTTTCCCTATCGATACTCTTTGCGTAAAATACCTTCTCAAAAATCACAGCTTCCGATGGCTTCAATTCAAGTATAAAACTCGTCTATAAAATAAAGTAATTACCACGTTGATTTTTCATTTTCGTTTCCAATCAGACCCGATCTCCACAAAACGCCCTCTTTTGACGAGAGAAGCAGAAGGACTGTTTTTTTATCGTGGAGGTCGCTGCGGAAACAGGTTTGGCTGGGAGCAGGAATGGTTGTGATCTCGTTTTGTGTCCCTGCTTGGTAAAAAAAAAAAGCCGTGTGATGACTGTTTAAGCTTAGAGTTTATGAAGCGTAAGCAATTAAATTATAATTCCAAATATTTAAATGTTTCTCCCTCTCTTATTTACATCAAAATCGAGTTACATAAAAATAAATAGCACCGAGTGTAAATCAAAAACATCTGCTTTAACAAGAAAGTGTTTTACTTTCCCTCTTTAATTATTAATTATAATTTATTAAAAAAAAATAATTTTAAATCTCCTTTCGAAACCATTTAGATGGGTAATTATTTTGATTGATTTATTGCTACGAAAGTTAAGGATAAAGATAGCTCGGTGCCACACAGGAATACCCACAGATTAAGGAGAAAAACAACTGTTTTCTCCTTAATCTGTGGGAATACCCACCAAGGCACCGAGAACAAAGACAAAAAGACAAACCACTAAACAAAAAAAAAAATAATAATTATATATTAATGAAGTTATTGATGAAATTATATAATTATATAAAAGACCAAAACTGGACGATATTATAAAAAACAATCAAAATTACTCTTAGCATTATGCAGTTGATTAAAACAAGATAAAATTTTGAATAATAAATTGAAATTAAAGCAAGGAATATAAAACAATTCTCGATTTCTAAACCGCGCATTACAATTAAAGTTTAAGTAAGCCAAACAAAGAGGACTATCAATCTTTCCATTAATGATATTAGCAACGAATTTTAAAATCTCCGCATGAAAGATGTCAACACAATCACAAATGTTCAAATCTTGCACGATCTGAGAAAAGGAGTGAATACCAATTCTAATATACTGGTAAAAATAAAGTTTTGCGAATAGACTATACTCTATGAAGTCTATTCTTGACATGATTTGATGCAAACCCCCAAATTACGAGGCGCATCCAGAAAGTAAGTTTCCCGATGTTTTCCCCTTTAAAGTAAACGTAATTAGCCATGTCAATTGCGCATCCGTAACAGATCTATGATGTATCAATCATATACCAGCCGGACAGGTCCCGCCTCGTGCCAGTAGCGTGGTAGCAATGGTCCGAAATGGAAGCTCTTTATTTCTTCTCCCACCGCCTGTGAGGTTCGGTCGGTGATAAAGTTCTTGAATTGACAAAGCATTGCGCCAATTGAAATTCATCGTCAGCTCTGTCAGGTCTATGGGCCGAACATCATGAGTAAGCAGATGGTGCGTCGCTGGTGTAGGCAGTTTTCCAAAGGTCGTCAAAGTGTCCATGATGAAGAGCGCAGTGGGCGACCATCCCTCATCAATGATGATCTTGTTGAGCTTGTGCAGCAGCGCGTGATGGAGAACCGTCGCTTCACGATTACGGAGCTGAGCACCCATTTTCCGCAGATATCGCGATCCTTGTTGCATGAGATTGTCACTAAGCACCTGCTGTTCAAAAAAGTGGGTGCCGAAAAACCTGACACCCGAACACAAAATTCAACGCTTAGGAGCAGCACTGACATTTCTGCAACGGTATCACAATGACGGCGATGAGTTCCTCGACAGGATCGTCACGGGCGATGAGACTTGGATTTCGCACATCACCCCGGAAACCAAGCAGCAGTCAATGCATTGGCGGCATAGTGGATCTCCGGTCAAGACAAAATTCAAACAGACGCTGTCGGCATGGAAAGTGATGTGCACGGTGTTCTGGGAAAGGAAGGGCATTCTGCTCATTGACTTCCTTCCACGTGGTGAAACAGTAAACGCTGACCGTTACTGTGAAACACTGCGGAAATTGCGACGTGCCATTCAAAACAAGAGGCGTGGAATGCTTACTGCAGGTGTTGTTCTCCTCCATGACAATGCTCGTCCACATACAGCTCGACGCACAGCAGCTTTTTGACGGAATTTGGCTGGGAGTTGTTTGATCATCCACTCTACAGCCCTGATCTTGCTCCCAGCGATTTTCACGTTTTCTTGCACCTCAAGAAATTCCTGTCCTCCGGTGAGCATTTTGGCAACGACGAAGAGCTGAAGACGTCTGTCACACGCTGGTTTCATTCACAGGCGGCAGAGTTCTACGACAAGGGGATACAAAAGTTGATCCCACGATAAGACAAGTGTCTCAATTCTGGTGGTGGCTATGTTGAAAAATAGCTGAAACATTGCTGTACTTGTTGCCAAAAAATATGTTCCTGTAAGTGTGAGTTCTTTTTTTTTTTTTTAAATAGGGAAACTTACTTTCTGGATGCGCCTCATACTATTCCATACCGAATGACCGGTAATAAGGATAATAAATAATTTAATAAAAAATTTGCCACACTTAAAGCGTGAGGTCAGGTTAAGAATCACGCCTAATTTAAATAGTGCGTTCTTGCACAATCTATCCACATGGTCGCCAAAAATTAGCTTACGGTCAAGGAATACCCCCAAATCTTAAATACCTTCAACCCTTTCAATCAAAGTCTCATTGACATTATAAGAAAATAGAATGGGTCTAATATTTTTAGTAAAGGTAATAACCTTAGTCTTACCATTGTTAATAATCAGCCCATTATCTAGGCACCACTTAGAAAAAGTATCGACCTTGACCTGTAAAATATCACAATCAGACCGAGTGATAACCTGCTGGAATAGCTTTAAATCATCTGCAAACATGGAGGCTCCTGGCCCCAGCATCGCCAAGACATCATTAACATTAGATGTCGAACAGTGTTGGGCCCAGGCAGCTATCCTGAGGAACCCCTCTTAAAATACGAAAACAAGAACGAGAAATAAAATTTCCCATCTTAATACATGCTGAGCAATCAGATAAATAAACCAATCCCATACCATCTTAACTTCGAGATCAATCTGGCACCATATCGAAAGCCTTTGATAATCAAAATAAATGGTATCAAGTTGCTCATCTTGTCGAAGCATTCTGTAATTTTAGTGACAAATGGAACAAGATTAGTCAGGGTAGATCGCCTTCGTACGAACCAATGCTGCTCAACATCAATCATTTGTTGAAAATAGAAATAAATAGGTCAAAAACGAGACGTTCTAAAATCTTAGAAAAGTGAGTTAATAAAGACACAGGTCTATAATTAGAACAAGCTAATGGATCCCCAGATTTGAAAATAGGACAGATCAATGAGGTTTTCCAACTGGCAGGAAAAATACCCTTATCAAGACTTTTATTAAAAATACAGCAAAGACTGGCAGCAATAATTATGAATCTTTTTTATCTATCACTTTATTTATTTATTAATGGAAAAATCTCATAAAAACTTTTCAATATTATCTAAAAAATTAAACATTTAAAAAGAAATTTAAAGATCCTTCTTTTTCCCTCAAAATTAGACATGAATAAACCAGAATTTTTAAAATTTGTATGTTACACTATTTTTTACCCTTCATACATAAAAGAAAACAATTATTAAAGTGAATAATAGCAATCAGTTCTCAGTAGATAAAGGATGGCTATTTTTTATTACAAAATAACTAAAAAATAAAATTTCCAGATATTTAAAATTATTTTATTCATAACTAGTATAAACAGAGGTTAAACATACACTGTCATATCAATGAATTATGAACAGCTTCTCTTCAAGGCACACGCATGGTTCGCCCCAACAACGGTTACACATTGCAAAATTTGCATAACAGGCTGAGAAAGCTTTAAAACTGGTGCATCAAACTGCAGGTGCACGTGCCTCAAGATGGGTAAATATTCAGATTTAACAGTTTCTTACAAATCGTAGTTATTATCTATCTATTCATGAATTCCTTTCACCCACACTAATCCGTAATGTTGGGGTTCCTCAAGGTTCTATTCTTTCTCCGTTGTTATTTAATCTTTTTATTAACGACCTTACATATACTCTATCTCCGATTTCTTTAATTTTATATGCTGATGATACCACTCTTTTGTTTTCTGACTCTAATATTTCTAATCTTGTCCTGGCTATTAATCAGTCTTTATCAGTCTTGAGCTCTTGGAATTCTGCTAATGCCTTAGTTTTAAATCTTGATAAAACTAGGTACATGCTATTCTATCAGCAAAATAAACATAATGTCCCTTTGGATCTTAATATAGTTTACAACAACTCTCCTATTTCAGGTACCGACTCCTTCAAATATTTAGGTCTCCTCATATCACGTGATCTGTCCTGGGACTCGCATGTTAATTATCTAGTGTCTGTTCTTAATAGAAAACAAGGCATGATCTCGCGCTTATATTATCTCCCTTCTGATATCTTAATCCTTCTATACTACTCTCTGATCCACTCTGCTTTATGCTATGGTATTCAATTCTGGGGTTCCGCTTCAAACTTTAGTCTTTCTCGTCTCCAAAAGTGGTTCTTGAGATGCCTCTTGAATGTTCGTAGGCCTACATCTGTTTCGCACCACTTCAAATCACTTGGCATTTTAACCATTTTCCAAATTTACATTTCTCAACTTTGTTTGTTCATTTATAAACTCGTAAATTCCCATCTATCACTAGCTACTCCTTTAATAATTACTTATCAATTTCACTACCATTCTTATACTACTCGGTCAGCTAATTCTATTCGCCTTCCCCTTGCTAAAAGTAATTATAAACAACGCAGTGTTTCTTACGCAGGAATTAAATGGTGGTCTGATTTACCTGAAGCCATTCGGTCTTCTCCTTCCTGTCATATGTTCAAACGCCTTTTGAAAATCTATCTTCTATCGATTAACACACTTACTAACCCTGGTTAACCTTTTGGATTATTCTGTTTAGTTATTTTCTATGTAGCTTTTTATTATTTATTTGTATTTACTAGTTATTATTTTGTTTTACTTTGTCCTTCCAAGGACCCTTCTCGTCGGCCATGTGGCCATTTGGGCCTTGGACAGGATTTTTTTCTTTTTATACGATTTAAATAAATAAATAAATAAATAAATAAATAAATAAACAGACATCCAAAAAGGGATGATAGTAGGCTATCGCAGCAAGGGTGGCACCATCTCCGAAACGGCGCAATTTGTGAACTGTTCACAGTCCTCTGTAGTGAAGGTGTACAAAGAGTGAACAGCAGGGACAGAAATTGCGTCCCAACGCCATCACTGTAAAGGGTCACGAGCCATCTACCGACAGGGTGAGCGGCGCCTACGAAGACTCGTAAAAGGTGACAGGAGAGCCACAGTTCATCGGCTGACCACCAGATTCAACAGTGGTGCCAACAGACGTGTATCCGACATTACTGTTGAACGAACCCTGCTATGGATGGGCCTGAACGGTCAACGCATGGTTGCTGCACCTATGTTGACCAGGGGTCAACGACGCCTAGACTTTGCACGTGAGCACCGCCATTGGACCACAGATGAGTGGGAGAGATCTGGGCTGTATGGAGGATGTTGTAAGATGTCCCATTTGAGTTTCGTCAGTGTGTTCATAGTCGGTCTTTTTCTTTAGTGCCGGCTTCAGGGACATCCTCAAAATTTCACAATAGTAGAGTGCATTTATGATTCGACGTTCTTTCAGAAAATCGACATGAATGATACCCTTAATTCGCCATCACTTTCGTTGCCGACAATGTCGTCTTGAATCTTCATAGGTCATGGCGATTCAGTATGTTGTCAGTCCATGCTCGCACGCTTGCTTTCAGGAGTATGGTGATGAATCAATGTCCCATTGGTGGTCACAACATGCCTTAGGAAGCTGTCACCTTCCCTGTCCTATCGCTGCTGCAGCATGGAACAGATTTCCGCCCGGGTGGTTTTGTGATCCTTGGAGAGTTTCTTAGGGGCCCATCTGGCACAGATCTTGTTTAATTTCAGCTTATCGTGGAGGATGGTCTCCACACTGCCAGTGCTGATGTTCAGTATCGAAGCCAATGCTCGAACATAAATCTGCCTGTTGTCCCTTATCTTTTGTTTGTGCGATGATGCTATCATGGACAGCAGTTGCTGGCCTTGCCTAATGAGGTTCATTGCTGGTGGATTCTTGCCCTCCTTCAAACTTTTGGCACCAAGCAAAGACAGATGATTGAGACAATCATGACTCAATGAACTGTCTTTGATGAATTTCAGATGCTTTCACACCTTGCTTGTGGAGAAACTTGATGATTATCTGTTGTTTCACTTTGGTCGACACAGTGCTGTCCGCCATTTTGTTTAAACAAACAATTGGTTATCATGGCAACCGGATGAGTGGTGCTGCATTTGCACGACAGGCAATAGTTGCCATCCCAACAATGAAATTTACAAAAAATAAAGTCCAGATCAAATTTGAACACAGCTCGTACATTCGAGAATTTATAAGCAACTTGCTTCGGAGGATCACTGCAGTTCAGGAGAGGCTCAACAAAATATTAATTAATTGCATTTCATGTAGCGATCACAAAATTATGTCTCTATAATTTCTTTGTTTATAATTTTTATTTAATTAATGAGATGGATTTGAATATCCACAAATAGCGAAAAATTGTTATGAACTTTTACTTTGTCTATGTAATTATTTTGGTTAATGTCTTTTATTACTATGCTTCTAAAATAAATATTTTTTCAAGCATTTGAGAAATGTAGACTGTGATTACAAAATTTTTTCCAGGGTTGTATATGGGCAGTTTCAGAAATGGTAAATCTATCCCTCATTTTAATTCACTCAAATTCTTGGTTTTGCCTACCTTGATTGGCCTTACAAGCCAGATGCTGGACATTCCCTGATTGAAGTAAATTGAAAAGTTCCAGTTAGGAGACACATGGCCAATAATCATGTAACTCGTGTAACTCCTACTTGAAACTGTTCATTCTTCTGCGAGGGGATTATTTAATGAAGTGGCCATTCAATGTTTGTGCATCATAAAACTGATTTACCATTTTTGCATAAAATATTGCATTAGAGCAGTGGTTCTCAACCATTTTGACTCCAGGAGCCCTTTTTAGAATCAATTTTATTGGCAGAAATCATTCAGACATTGAGTTCAAGAAAGGGCTAATCTCTCGGGCAGAGTGTACGTGACAGGCCGCAATAATTTCCATTTATTTACTTAATTATATATTATTATCATTTTATTTATTCTATTTTCCTGGAGCAGCTGCAGAGCGTAGGTTGAGAAACGCTGCTTTAAAGAATACCGTAAATACTGTATTTAGTTCCGCTGAATTTTTGCAAATAAACGCCGGACCTTCAATAACCGCCCGGGCGCTTATTTTAGTTCATTTCGTGGATTTTTCTTCTCTTGCTGCTTTCTCATGGGAATGTTTGTTGTTCCAAATGCCACTGCTAAACCGGAAATTACATACCAGCATGATTGTCTTCTAATTTCTTGCTTTTAATTTTGGATTCAGTCAAGCAACATAGCTGATGAAAATGAAAACTTCACAGTTGTAGCATCAATTTTAATCTCGCAACAGTAAAGTAGGCTGAAAACCATTCTACAGAGGCTACAGTCAAACAGTTTAGCATTGATCCTAACGGGAATGGAAAACACAGGATACCTTAGAAAAGATGAAGGAGAAGGGCGAGAATTTTGCATAATAGTATCCATCACAGTTGTGCAGAATTTTATAAGCGCCAGACCTGTAATACCAGCCCGCCTGCATTAAGCGCCTGGGGTCCACTGAATTTTTGCAAATAAGCGCCCGGGCGCTTAATACAGTATTTACGGTAATAATGATCTCCTTTTCCTTTACAATCGTGAAGGTTCCTAGTTTCAATTACTATAAGAACCTGCCATATGCTATCATTATGTTTCAAGACCCCTCACGTAAGTGGAAATTCATTTTTTATACCATTTACAATTGTCATCTATCCACTATATGCAGGATGAGATAGATCTGTTCCAAATCTTGCACAGTGAAAATATGGTTGATTTGATAGGGATTAGAAAGTTCAAATAAAAGCACCCATGCCACTCCAGAATTCGAACCTGATGATCATGTGAGCCAGAGGAGCTGTGCCCTAATGCTCTCTATCACCGAGGTTGCCTCGTTATATGAGGCAAATGTGAACTACATTAACAATAAATAGCATAATACTGTAAATCATAAAAAATAAACTTTAAATTGTTTTTGTACTCTCCCAGTTCTGTGTCTTTAATGTAAAACAAATGACTTGCATTAATGCTTTCCAAAATGAGAATGGATGTGAGTGACTAAGTGACTTCATAAACAATATAATCCACTTAATAATATCTGAAATTCGTACTATCTGAAGAATGTATACACTGCATGTAAATTTTATGTAATGAGATGTAAACTTTATAAACAATAATTTATTGCTTTTGCCTATTATCAAGTTTTTTATTTATAAAATATGAGAAATTTTTTCCTCCGATATTTAATTTAAAACCCAACAAAATTTAAAAAAAATATAAACAAAACGTTTAATTAACAGACCATACATTAAATTTAAAATTAACCCCCCCCCCCCCCCCCCCCCAAGATTTAAAACTTAACTGACTTGTGAGTATGCATAACAGTAAAAGGGAAAAATACAAATGTCATAGTTGGGGCTTGGTCCATTTTGAATATACAATGCCCCATCAAGTTCATAATAGAGTTGATCAGTAGATTAAGAGGAGGTGTGAGAAAGAGCTTCTGCTCTGCAGTAGATAATATTGGAGCAGAAAACTTCATACAGTACACATATTTCACTACTGCACTGGATGCAAAATCTTATGGCGACACTGATTTAACGATGATACCGATGAAAACGGTCAAAAACCTGTTGAGAAACTTGTTTACTACCATAAATTTGAAGGTGAGGCCAAAAGTTGGATAAAATAATTTTGAATTTTGAGTAACGGTCTAAAGAAATTGCCAATTTAGATATAACATCTCATTAAGAAAAAATATTACATGGCTGAACATTTTCGAATGCCTGCACTCGTCATCAGAACAGAATGATACAAAAGAAAAATGAATAAAGAAAAGAACCAGGTCACATGACAAATGTAAAGTCACATAATCATCCAGTCATCATCTAGATCATGTGATGCCTTGGCTATACTATGTTCTGCCTTATTGATAAACTAGGCTTCTTTTATTATTCATTTCATTGATTGGTTTTCTTTTCCTAAAATGCAGATATCCTTTGTGTCCCAAAGTCTAAAGTCTAGCCAAGGCAATATAATTTAATTGTACTGCCCTCTCATGCTCCTCTAAACAGAAGCATAGAGTGTAGCTGCTAATGTAATGATTGCTTCAGCCAACATAAAAAATGATAAAACTGATTTCTCGTGCTTGTTATGAGTACAGGATTGCGAGTAATATAGAAAGCGTGCTTTGTTTCAGTTAATTTGCACAAGGGTGTACGAGGCCTGTCCGAAAAGTATCTGTATTGAGGCTACAAAAAAAAAAAAAAAGTAGAACTCGCTGCACCTTTTTCCTATCCGGATCACATGACGACATTTCTGCAGCTGTCAAGAGTGCTGCATGCAATTGTTGTAACATGCTAAAGCAGAATGTTTTTCTTTTCTCGTCACATGGTGAAAATGACAGAAAACATTGAGCAATGACATTGCATCAAATTTTGTGTTAAAATCGGTAAAACCGCAACTGAGTGTTATGAATTGGTAAAATAAGCATTCGGCAATTCGAGGTAAAACAACACAAAATGCGACGGCGGAGCTCTTGGCCATCCCAAAGGAGGCATTCCATACTTTTTTGACCAATGGTAGCAATGCTGGGCTAAATGCGTTGCTGCAGACTGCTTATTTTGAAGCTGACTAAACGTGTATGCGAGTTCGAACCGTATGTTTTTTTGTAGCCTCAATCCGGATACTTTCTTGACAGGCCTCGTACATTATGCTAATTTAGGACTGCAAATGAACTTTTCTTTGAAAATAAACTCTTTCTGGAAACTTGCCTTCTTCATGAATTAATTCTATATCATATGAGATCAGTGTTAATAAGTACAAATCTCAAATATTCAGTTTTTAAAAATTATTCATATTTTTAAACTCATAGGTATTTTATCTCTGTAGTCATTTTTAGGGATTTTACATTTTTGCGTTTCGCTCTTGTTTTCTTTACGGTTTTTGTGTGTGTAACTTACCTGTTTTCGTCTGAGTTTTTAAGTTTATTTTTATTTTTTGTTTTTAAATATGGTTATATTAACTTTATGTCGGGCACAAAATGGCCACAGTAGCCGACGCCCTAAAACCTAAATCATCCAACCAATCATGAATTAATTCATGTTATGATGTAGTGATTTTACTTAATAAAAATTACTTGGAGAATTCAATAATATTTAAGCAATTATGAGGGGTGGTCATAAAGTCATTACAATCAACACGAAAGAACGATCACTTTTGAAATTGTGTGGTGCCACTGGGAAGCGACATCCCTCGTGTGCTGGAGGATACAAAGCGGCATTTGTGCAGTGCTGCTGGAGCATTGAAAGCAACGTGGTGCAGGCTGTCGGAAAATTGAAGGTGCGAGCGGTGATAAGGTTCCCACATTTGAAGGGGAACAACTCCAAACAAATCCATGAGGAGTTAGTGGCTGTTGGTGATGAAAATGCCCCATCGTATGAGACAGTCTTCATGTGGCATTGGCGTTTCCTGTGTGGCCAAGGTGTCCAAAGCGATCAGACCTCTGCACAGCAACGCACTAGCACATTTCGCACGTGAGGCCATATGCATTGTGGCTGAGGTGGGGTTTGAAATACTGCCCGATCTACCATATTCACCCGACCTGGCCCCAAGCGACGACTTCCTCTTCCCTCGCCTGAAGAACCTGCTTCGTGAATGGCATTTCCAAGCCGACGATGAGGTCATTAGTAAATAAATAAATATGGACTGGAGATGATCTCCAAACATGGTGTATTAATTTTTCTATCGAAAAATGGAAGGAAAAATTCTGCGGCCTGGGTTCAAACCAACTGGTAGAGGCATTGGCCATGTTAGTCGAGGTTCCTGGTTCGAACCCAGGTCGCAGAATTTTTCCTTCCATTTTTTGATAGATGAGGTCATTTTCGAGGTGGAGCAGTTCCTCAACAGCCAATAGGAGGACTTCTATAAAAGTGGCATCTAGCAAGTCGTCCATCATTGGGAAAAGTGTGTGGCCCTGGGAGGTGCATATGTGGGCAAGGACTGATGCTGCCACCGTGCAGCGTCACCCAATCTCTCAGTCTTCTGGGTCATTGTAATGACTTTACAATCACCCCTCGTATTTTAATGATTTTCAGATAGACTGCAACAAGAATATTAAATGTTAACTTTCTATTAGATAAATGGATTCATAACAAATTAACCCAAGCAAGTAATTTAAAAGATTTACACAAAAAATATTTATTCAACTTCATAGCCATTTTATACAAGATTTACATTAATTTAAGCACCCACTTATATGAACATGTACCTCTTTAAGTAATATTAATAATGAATTTCCATGACTCAGAACTTTCATTTTTAGACATGTATTTGATTCTGTTTGAAGGTCTACATACTTTAAATCTTACTTTTATTCTTAAGATTACATCCCAAATCAATTAATTACAAAGGCAACTTATCATAAAACATTAACATGATGGCAATCCATTTTTTATAATTTGGATAGAACCTTTTCTCTTTTCTGCTCTTCTAAAGCCTTCTTAACTAGTTCTGCAGCATTTTTGCCACATCCCCAAGCCAATGAAACTCCATAACCTCCGTGACCATAGTTATGAACTATCTACGAGTTTAAAAAATAAAAAAAAAATTAAAGAGAAAGATTAACAAGCACACATACATTAAACAAGTAAAGAAATTTTTTTACTGTTAATTTTTTTCCAAATCCAAAATTCTTTATTTCCTTTTCTAGACGAACAGTGCTCCGATGAGGACGCAGTCCAACAAATTCACGCTCTACAACAGCATTCTTAGAATTAAAAAAAAAAAAATCTTTATTATTAATATCTACCAAGATATTTGTGCATTATGCACATAATTTTGGTGTAATTTTTCATAAGTTGAAATAAAAATTCTTAAGCATTAAAAATTCTTTATTGGTATAATGTTACGCTTAACATAAAGTACATGTGATTTAATCTCAAAGAAGAATAAACAACCTTTTGTCCACAACAATTTATTAACCCGTATGCGCATTTCGGCTACCTTGTAGCCATCAATCAGGGGAATACAGAGTACAGGAGCCAAAAGGCAGAATTTATACAATTATAGGACGACCAATCGGTGACAAATCCGATAATAAAGTTTAACAGATAATAGTAAAAATGATGATTCAACAAACTAGCCAATCAGAGAGAACACTGATATTGGCAAGAGAGAACACTGACGTCATCAGATACCCTGGTTTATAGGGGAGCTTCCAAACGACGAATAGAGACCAGGTTCAAAGAACATCTGGCACATGCCAGATTCGGCCGTCCTTATAGGTCATCATCGGTAGCCAAACATTTATTAGAGACTGGACACAATATACATAAGGGAAATCTGAAACTTCTACGACAGGTCAACAACAAACAGTTATTAGATGCCTATGAAACACCAGAAATCAAGAAGGATTCCAAGCTATTGTTAAATGGAAATAACGGCCCCCTCGGGGACTCAAGATTATTTAGACTTTTTAACACTAAGTTTCCTACCTAATTTTGTCTTGACGTCATCATTCTTGCCAATATCAGTGTCCTCTCTGATTGGCTAGTTTGTTGAATCATCATTTATACTCTGTTTGGCTCCCTTATTTTTAAAAGCTTTTATTAAACTTGCAATGTTAGTTTGTTTAGGTCAAATCTTGTAATCAATATGAAACCAACTTCCTGACAAGCTAGGGAGCTGAAACTTGACACACATACACAGGATAGATGACAATTTATGTTAAAGAAAAAATTTTTCAAATCGGTTTGTTTCGTGTTCTAATGGTACAAATTCATTACTACGAACTGATTGTTGTGACAATTGGACAATTCGTTATGGCGAGAGTTAAATGTATCTATTGTTTATTGTTGCAAAATTAAGCTTTATTGTTGCCACTAAATAAAGCATTATAAAAGCTTGGTTTGAAAAAACCCTTTTCCTCTTATCTTGTTACTATTATCTGTTAAACTTTATTATCGGATTTGTCACTTTGGATAAATTATGTTATTGTAATTTTTCAGATTCGTCATCCTATTGTATAAATTCCGCCTTTTGGCTCCTGTACAAGGTAGCCAAAATGCGCATATGGGTTAATAAATTGTTGTGGACAAGAGGTTGTTTGATCTTCTTTGGCATTAGGATTATCCACAGTTCCTCGGTTTGGTTATGATTTTAATCATTTGTTTTTATGAGGTCGATCAAAGAGTTCCGGGACTGGTTCATGTAAAGTGAAAATACTTTATTTAAATATACTGACTGTTCAATTGAATGTGGACACTTGCTGTAGTGGAACAACCTATACAAATTCAAGCAATAATTTGAATGCCGGTATATTCTTTATAAAACGGCAAGATCACATATAGTTGGAGTCATTTAGTGTTACCACGTGCTGAGGTAAAATGCCCCCATCAAAACAGCTGAGCAATTTTCAACATGAAATAGTGGAAACGCAACGTCGTGGAGGTGGCCGAGCTCACATGCTGACTGATAGCGACTGGAGGACCCTGAGGCGGTAGATACAGCAGAACAGGGCTGGTCCAGCAGGCAACGGGGAACAACTATCAGCATAACAATTCGTCGGGAGCTCCATGTCTTAGGGCACACCAGTAGGGCTGCTGCCCACAAGCCTAGCACTGCCCTCGTAAATGCCCAGCGTTGTGTGGCCTGGTGTAAAGAGCGACGGTCTTGGTCGATGGATCGTTGGAAGAGCATCATGTGGAGCAATTAAACTGTGACTAGTGTCTATTTTTCTTTTTGCAGTAGGTGAACCAAATTAAAAAGAATGCAACTAGTGAAGGAAGAACGAATTGACATTATTCTTTTACTGCACGAAGTTGGACTCTGTTTTTATGTGAGAACCACGACTGACATGAAGTCACTGCTTGCTCGTGCCCATGCCAGCATATTGTCACATGGTGCTCTCGCATCGTGTAGCGCGTTCCAAAGGTCACACACAACTAGCAAAAGCAACAATATTCTGACATCTTCTTTGGTTTTGCAGTAAATACGTCTTAAACTTGGAGTTTGGGAACTTTCTAATCGCCCTATATGATTATAAATGATGGGGCGAACTGTGTATCTTTTATGCATTACTTTTTTAAAAACTCACTTTTAGACTGGGTAGTAACTTGCAGCATCTATCCCAAAGAGCATCTCTATCAAAAGGGTCAATTTCTTCATTATAACTGTCATACTGCCTTGTTCCTCCCAATGTGACGGTGTCAAATCTAGAAAACACAAAATGATGCTTAATTAGGTGCTCGTTTCAAAAGTACGAGAATATAAGTTTACTCTATACAGCCGAGGCCAAAAGTATTAGGTACCGTATAAAAATCCATATTTGTAATTCATGTGTGTAGTTTCGATAAAAGTAAAACTACAAATATGCTTAAATTAATCGTTTATTATCATGTAAATTATAATCATGTTCCTACAAGTTTTTGAAGTACTAAGATTCTCCTAGGAAAATAAACTGAGTGACCAAAAATAATAGGAAGGATGTCCCATTTGAAGATGTGCAATGTATGACTCCAAATTTTGTGCCCAGATGCAGCGTATGGTGCTAGTGTAGACGCGATATCTACAGACAGGTGTGTAGTGAACATGTCGCGAGTTAACCAACTTTGAATGTGGGATGATAATCGGTGCAAGATGCATGGGTCATAGCATATCGGAGATTTCACAATTAGGGTTTCCGAGGTCAACAGTGTCTAGGGTGGATCTTCAATATCACAGTGACAATGTTTCCACATACATAAACCGTCGCACAGGACGACCACAAGTGTTTGACAAACAGATGTCACGTCACCTCAACAGAGCCATACAGGGCGATCAACGGGCTACTGTGAGTCAGATAACCGCCTATTTGAATGTGGGGCGTCAGGAACCCATTTCTACTAGGACTTATGGAGACAAATTCACCGCATAGGCTTCAGCAGCAGATAACTGACTCGCATCCCTTTGATGACACCTCGAGACAGCTGAACGACTGGTATGGGCCCGTGAACATCTTCACTGGACCATGGAACAATGGCAGCATTTAGTATGGTCAGATGAATCCTGGTTTCAGTTGTCTCAAGCCAGAAATGTGAGAGTGTGGCATATGCCCCATGAAGCTATGGATTCTGCGTGTCAACAAGGTTGTGTCCAGGCAGGAAGTGGTTCAGTTATGGTCTGGGCTATGTTCAACTGGTCACAATTAGGTCCTATTGACTGGATGCAAGGAACAATGACAGGTGGACATTCTTTCAAGGAACAACACGCTTTTGATGGGCGTTGTCTGATGGGATTACTGAACAGGTAAAGAAGAATGAAATTTCTACCATTTTCCAACTAGCAAGAATGAACAATTCCCTAACCCAATAACAGAATCGATTTATAATAACGTCAAACATTCTATATACCAGCCAACCAACATTACCAATGAAGATGCATGTTATGCCACTTTTACTTCCATTGGCTCTAAAACCATCAAGCTTGCCAATATATTCCATGAGCAAGGGCCCTGAATTGCATACAGAACCAAGGACTGCAGTCATTTCATCCTTAATCCTAAAAAGACCAACACACAACGATTTTACAGATGCTATGGTGTATATAAAGAAAGACTTGTGCCCAGATTGCAGGTCCTTCTATATACACTGATTGCTCAATTGAAAGTGGATGCTCAATTTGCTTTATTTACAACGTGTCTAATATCACCTACTGTGGCTGTTTGCCCTAAGCACAGCGTCCACATGCTGTGGCATGCTCTCCACCAGTTTCTGATAGCAAGCAACCGGTATTTTCCTTACTCCTCACTGAAGTTCCTGAACATTATTCTCTAGAAATCAAGCGTTGACAGCAGTAGCTTTATGGCACGATGAACTGTCATGCTGGAACACAAATGGCCTTCACCGTACTGCTGCCACAACGTAGGAAACATGGAATTGTCTAGAACGTCCAGATACTGTATGGATGCCATGTTCCCCTCGATCACAACTGGCAGATCAAGTCCAAACCAAGAGAAACACAACCACACTATCATACCACCTCAGCCAAACTTCACTGTTGGGATGACACACTGAGATAGCAGCCGCTCCCCTGGCAAACGCCACACCCAGGTGCACCTACCCGATCGGTAAAGTGTGAAGCGTGATTTGTCGCTCCACATGATGCTGAACCAGCAGTCCACTGACCAAGACCATTGCTCTTTACACCAGGCTACACGACACTAGGCATTTACAGGAATGATGCTAGGCTTCTGAACGGTGTACCCTAAGGCATGCAGCTCCCAACAAATCGTTTTGGTGCTGACAGTTGTTTCTGTTGCCTGCTGGAAGTCCTGATGCCATTGCTCTGGTGGAACAGCCCTGTTCTGCCGTACCAACCGCTTCAGGGCCCTCCGGTCTCTATCAGTCAGCATGCAGGCTTGGCCACCTCCAGGACGTTGTGTTTCCACTCCTTTATGTTTCCAGTTCATGATAATAGCACCCACGGTCTACTTTGGCAGGTTCGGTATTGCTCCTATGGCTCGCACACTCTGGCCACTGATGTGGCAGCCTCCTATGACTATTCCATGTTGAAAATCTCTCAGCTACTTTGATAGAGGCATTTTACCTCGGCACCTGGTAAGACACCAAATGACTCCAACTACACATGATCTTGCTGTTTTATAATGAATATACAGGGTGGACGAAAAGGTACTCCCCTATTTAAAAATTATTTATTGCAAAAAGTTATGAACTTACATTCATGAAAATAACTTCACCGCATAGGCTGACTCAAAAAGTTTTTTTCAGTTTGCCTTTTCTTGCCACCACCATCTGGGGGAGCTGGCATCGGTGACGGATCGAAAATGGCAACTCCTGTTGAGAAGGCGCAGTGTGTGCTGTGATGGAATGAGTCAAAAGCGCCCATCATGGTGCAAAGAAATTATCGCCGTGTGTACGGAAAGGAACTACCAAAAGTCGTTAAGTGGTTCAAGAACTTTCTGACCACTGGTAGCGTGAACATCAAACATCACGTCAGACGGCCTGAAACGAGTCCGGAAACTGTCGACTGCATTCAGACTGCCTTTCATCATTCGCCCAGGAAATCAATTCGAAGAGCTTCCAGAGAGTTGCAACTTCCGAAGACGACTGTGCAAAATGTCCTACGGAAACGTTTGAAAATGTTTCTCTATAAACTGCAGATGGTGCAAGCCTTGAAACCGACAGATCAGCCGAAGAGACTTTGCTGAAGAAACTTGCAAACACATCGAGGACGATAACAACTTTCTTGCAAGGATTATGTTCTCAGATGAATCAACTTTTCATATGAGTGGGAAGGTAAACAGACAATGTCCGAATTTGGGGATCCCAAAGCCCCCACACTTATCAGGAAGTGGAACGGGACAGCCCAAAACCCAACGTTTAGTGCGGACTGATGAAAGACCAAGTTGTCAGGCCCTTCTTCTTTGCCCAACCGACCATCAATTCCACAACATATGCAGACATGCTGATAGAATACGCTTTTCCGCAGGTGGAACATCTTCAGCAAGATGTGATTTTTCAACAGGATGGCGCACCACCGCATTGGGCCTTGTTTGTGCGTCAGCTTCTAGACATAGTTTTCCCTGGTTGTTAGATTGGGCGTAATGGTCGCCTGATGTGACGCACCTTGACTTTTTCTTATGGGGTTACATAAAAGACAGTATATTCAACTCCTGTCTGTGATCTGGAAGAACTGCGTGAGAGAATCCGCGCTGCCATTGCAACAGTGGATGCCGGAATGCTTGGGCGCACGTGAGCGGAGCTGGAATACCGATTGGACATCCTACGCATCACCAAGGGAGCCCACATTGTACTTGACTAAGTGCGAAAAAAACTTTTTGAGTCGCACTATGTGGTGATGTTAATTTTATGATTGTAAGTTCATAATTTTTTGCAATAAATAATTTTAAATAGGGGAGTACCTTTTCGTCCACCCTGTATTTAAATTATTGCCCGAATTTGCACAGGTTGTTTCACTACGGCAGGTCCACTTTCAATTGAGCAGTCAGTGTAGGTTCCACAAAACATTCCTTTATTGAAAGGTTTAAAGAACACAGATGTGCCTGGGTCAATAGAAACGGGAAGTCCGAATATGCCAAGCACCTGATTCAGGAGAAGCATCGTATGATCCAGATAGACAGCACTCGTACCGTTCTGCCTATGCATACATCTTTTACGCACTGCAAACAACATCTGAAAACTTGCATATGATGCTCCCATGATTTTTGGCATTTCAGTGTATAATATCCACCTCTAATTGATCCCCCAAGTGGTCATTATTGACAGGTTTTACTGTATAATGCAGTTTTGAAATATCTTGCACAAATTATGTTGTAATCGCCATAGGTAATAATGGGTTAATATTAAAAACTATTTATATAAAGTTATTATTTTGTTCATTACGAGTTTTCTTTTTACTTATATTTATAAAGCTGTTGATTGGTAGAAATTAAAAACAATTTCAAAACACTAAATTGTGAACGACACAGAATTAGACCATAGGAGGCATGTACTTAGATTCTCCACATCATGCCGAGTAGAACAATAGGCCCGTCATGTTTGCATCAACAATGGTATCAACACAGGCAATATGCACGGAAATGACTTTTCGATAGTATGACTCTAAGGAAAAGAAAATACAATTGAGGAGATTGAAGAGGCATTTCAAACCCCCAGTGAATATGAAACCACCAAAGCGCAGCAACAACACCGTTCCGACTGGTGACAAGCTATAACCATCAATGCTGCTCACAACAGTCCAAAGAAGACCAAGAAGACCCAGACATCACTGTCAGTCGGACCAATCAGCGACAGCGTAATACTACTGTACAAGCGGCACACCAACAACGACTATCTGATGAAGATCACCAGTTAAAGCGAACAGTTGATGCCAAAGCACATGCCAACTGACGAAATCAAACACATGCCTAGACAATATATATTTCACATGTTGTTTCTAAAGTAGTAACTTCTTGTAGAGAAGTTATGTTTATCGAAACTGATACTCTGTTCATATGAACAAGTACATTCAGGACATGATTCCATGCTCTATAACTGAATACAACTCTCTTGAAATCATTACATGTTGAAGAGGCTGTAAAAGGAGTTCCTTAACTCTCTCAATCCGTCTATGAAGTATTTTTTAATATAGACAGAAATAATTCCATATTCTTAGCCTTTCTTTGATATATAAGGTGCATAAGGTATTTGAGGACAGATTCACGTCAAAAAAGAAAACAGAGATATAAGTCGAGATAATAACTTTATTATCAAAACATATCATGAGCATACACAAGAAACCTTCTTGTTATATGGCTATTCAATGAATCTACCTTCAGCTTCTATAACTGCTTCGATGCGAGATCGAAACAATCGACATGCGCGAATCAAATGATCATGGCTCATATTGGTCATTACTCGAACGATAGCAGCTTTTAATTCATCTTTGATGTTATGGGGATGTTCATTGACCTCTCTCTC
Organism: Rhysida immarginata; assembly: GCA_023313115.1. Classification (NCBI taxonomy): domain Eukaryota; kingdom Metazoa; phylum Arthropoda; class Chilopoda; order Scolopendromorpha; family Scolopendridae; genus Rhysida; species Rhysida immarginata. Next base: position 1,236,784 of record JAHWFO010012261.1, on the reverse strand, counting down.
CACAATGCTCCTTACACAGTAGTCCAACAGATTCAGGTCAGGGGAGTTAGGAGGCCAAAGTTTAGGTGGTTATGTGAGCAAATCAGCTTCACACGGATTTTTCAGCTTGTTTAAGAGCCTTTTCGATCTGAGTAGGCGGTTTTTTCGTGTTTTGTCTGACATAAACTGGCCTCTTCGCATAACATACGAGTGATATCTGATGTTTTCATGGACAACATTTCTGATTGTTCCTTCTGACACATGGAGATCTTTGGCAAGTGAACTCATGGATGTTCTGGGATTGTCATCGATGGCCTGCTGCACTTGCTGAATAAATTCAGGGGTTTTGATGATGTCAGAGCATGAGGCATGCTTTTTATGCTTTGCTATTAGTGCAACATTGCCATCTTCGGTCTCCAACTCCTTCTGAACTTTGTGGACGATTGATCTTGTGACCTTTAGAAATCGTGATATCTCTAAATCGCTGTGCTCTGCCTTTATTGCCACGACTACTGCATGTCTCTTCATGATTTGTGTTACTTGATGGTCTGCCATTTTGCTTTCCGGAAAGGGAAAGGACATACAATTTACTATAGTACAGCAGTAGCTAAACGAAGGTGTGTCCTCAAGTACCCTGCGCACCCTGTACTAAAAAGTTAAGGATGCAGTGTCGAACTTTTCTGGCCCAACACAATTGTACACAAAATTCCGGTATGAGCATTTTAATTCTTTCATTTTTCCAAAGTGAATATTTACTGTATTAATTTTAAGGATTTTTCATGTGTTCATACTTATATTCAAAATCAGTTTTGCAAAATTTCATCAGACAAGCAGCCCGAGCAACGCCAGGCACATCAGCTAGTCAGTAATCCAGAGCAATTCGAAAGTCCCCGAACTCCCAGTTTAAAATGCATTTATTGCAAAACCATAACGGATATCTGAGTATTGCTGCTTATGGTAGTTGTGTGTGACCTTAGGAATGTGCTGTGCAATTTGAGAGCACCACGTGACACAACGGCTGCACGGGCGAACAGTGACGTTCAATCGGTCATGGTTCAACACACAAGATCAGAGTCACATTCTTAGAAGTTTATTTTGCAAAAAAATCGTACCAAAGTTGCATTCAGGGCTTTCAAAGGAAGTTTTCTGATACTCCTATACTGTACCAGGGAAAACAACTAAGATCTTGTATACTGCTTTTACGAGACAGCCTGTGTGTGTGATAAGCCTACGAGTTTAAAAGTGCCCGAGAGGCAGTGGTGACCACGACGTTTCTGGAGAAAATTCAAGTTTCCCTGCAGCGCTCTCCATGGAAGTCACTTCAGTGGCTGTCTCAAAAGTTAAGGGGCTCATATTCAGCCATCCAGAAAGCTACTAAACGTCTAAAGTGCTACAGCCAATAGAAGTCGAGTAGTGCAAGAGCTTCATTCTTTCAATTCGAAAAAATGCATTTCTTGCTGCTAAGTTTTAAGATTTTAAGCGCAAAAGCTTTACATGCATGAAATTGGAGTCTCTTTTTGCGGGAGAACGATGACTGACACAACATCACTGCACGCCTGCGCCCACACAAGCTAATTGTCACGTGGTGCTCTCATGTTATGTAGCACATTCCAAAGGTCACACACAACTGCCACCTGCAGCAATACTTGGTTATTATATTTTATGGTTTGCAGTAAATATGTCTTAAACTCTGAATTCGGGGACTTTTGAATTGCCCTGTATAAGTGGGAAAATATCTATCTGATTTATGCTTGTGAGAAGATAAAGATTAATTATTGTGAATATAGTTCAGCATATGGCACGTAATAAACTTCTTTGAATTCCGAAACAATCTATCAAGAAAGATTTATGTGTATATCTAAAAACTTTTCACTTTCAAACAGCTGCAGTGAAAGTACAATGCATGTTTTTTAAGCAAGTACAATTTTCATATTAATAAAAAATAAAATAAAATAAAAAAAAGGGATAATTTTTTAACTCAATTTTTATATGAAAGCCTGGACCTTAATCTACTTTTCAATATAATTTCTGCCTATATTAAAGCACTTACCATATCATACAACCAGTTTCTTATAAAAAACCAGCATGGAATTGCAAAAAACCAAGCATTTAGCCAGTGCTTTGACTTTCCTCGAGAGGTACCATGCCGAAAGGGATAAATTTTTAAGCCACGTTATCATTGGTCACGGAACATGAGTTGCTCACGTTACACCAGAGTCAAAACAACAGTCCATGGAATGGAAGCACCCAATATCACGCAAACGATTTCAGACCAAAAAATCATGTTTACTGATGACGTCAAAACAGGCTTGCTGGAGTGGTTAGCAAATCAGGCAGCTGATTTCTATGAGGATGGAATTTAGAAGATGGTCATACGATATGAAAAGTGCCTTAATATAGGTGGAAATTATGTTGAAATGTAAATTAAGGTCCAAGCTTTCATATTAAAATTAAGGTGTTAAAAAAAATTGTCATTGTTTTTTTTTATACAGGGTGTAAATTATCTCCTTCAAAAAACTACATTATGATGTAGACGAAATTCAGGTGATTAAAGTGATATAAGACACTTGGGGTCACAAATCGCAAGCAACGCCATAAATTGAACCTCAAACTAAGCTGAATGGCGTGGCGTTGCTTAGCACGAGCCAAATTTGGGCAACTGTGTTCGCGCAGCACGGCCCACCAAAAGCTAATTGAACTACCAGTATTTGTTCATTTCCTTGATACTTTTTGATGAAAAACATGATAAATGCTATTGGTATTAAACAAGGTTGGTACTGTTCATCTACTGACTCCAGCACGAGAGCAGAGTACGTCACATTGGAGTGGAAGGCGGACCTCTTTGGGATGAGGTAGTCAGGAGCAGGGGAAGCAGCCAGGCCGCGCGAACACAATCGCCCAAATTTGGCTCGTGCTACGCAGCACCACGCCATTCAGCTTAGTTTGAGGTTCAATTTACGGCGTTGCTTGCGATTTGCAACCCCAAGTGTCTTATATCACTTTAATCACCTGAATTTCGTCTACATCGTAGTGTAGTTTTTTTGAAGGAGATAATTTACACCCTGTATGTTAAAACATGAGAAAGTATCCAGCCATCCTCCCCTTAACTGATCTTACATTAATTGCTAGACTAGTGCATAATGCACATAAATATCAAACAAAGCTTCAAATTAAAAAAAATATAACACTCACCCAGGAATGATGTAAGTATCATAATCTCCATAATAGAAATTTTTAATCCAAGGAGCTCTGACCTTAACAAAATGGAGAGAGGGGAAAAACATATTCTAAACTCATTTCAAGTTTTTATTCTTATTTTGAAGCTATTCATCTGGCATTAAAATATACACAGGGTGTTACAAAAATATTTATACAAACTTTAAGGGGAGATAGTATGGGTGATTGTAAGCAAAAAAGTGCATATGAACAGAAATAAAAATGCTGCCACCAAGATCAATAAGTTAATAACTCAGTTCTCTAACACCTGGAATAGTGAAATTTGGGGGAATAATAGGGTACATAAAACTGGGTATACCGTTAAAATTTGATCGAATTCCAATGAGAAGATTCCAAGTTATACATTCAACATCGTAACACGTGCTGGTTAGTACTCACATGCAATGTTGCGATGATGAAATGTGCAACTCGGAAATTTCTCGTTGGAATTCGATCAAATTTTAATGGTATACACAGTTTTTACGGAAATAACAACAACAAAATATTTCCATTTGTTATTTGAAATTTTCAGTTAATCAGACAGCTCTCTGATACATATAAAATTATTTTAGATAGCCAGCTTCTACTACACCAGATGCATTATGGTTCAAACGTACTTGCTTTCTTTCACTTCACTACATAGTCAAGAAAGATACAAGAGTCAGGGCATAAGTCAAGGCAACTTCTTTTTTTGTGGGTGTGAAAATTGGAGCCTCATTAAGACAGGTGGAGAAATTCAAGTATCTCGGGATTGCATTCACGAGTGATGGACGGCAGGAGAAAGAATTGGATGCTCGGATCGGTGCAGCAAGCGGTGTCAGACGTGAACTGTGGCGATCCGTGGTAACGAAACGCGAGCTGGGTAACAAAGCCAAGCTCTCCGTCTTCAAATCTATCTTTGTCCCCATTCTCACCTATGGTCATGAGGCTTGGGTAATGACCGAAAGAGTGCGATCGCGGGTACAAGCGGCCGAAATGAGATTTCTGAGAGGTGTGGCAGGTGTTACCCTACTAGATAGAGTGTACAGCAGCACAATAAGGGAATCTTTAGGTGTTGAGCCGCTACTTCTCCGCATTGAGAGATCTCAGTTGCGCTGGTATGGCCACGTGATTACGGATGCCGCAAACTAGTCTTCCTATGCAGTTGTTATTTTCCAAGCCGGTGGGTAAGAGACCAAGGGGTCGGCCTAGAACCAGGTGGCTAGACTATATGGAGAATCTGGGTTTGAGTCGCTTGGATATTACCAGGGAGGACATGCGCCTGATGGCGGAAGATTGCGATCGCTGGAGATCCTCCATAGAGCTGCTGCCCCCACGACCCTAACGGATAAGCTGGTTTGAAAAGTAAGTAAGTAAGTAAAATTTGAGTGTGGGTGGAAAACGTGCAATATACAGAAGAAAGGACAAGGAATGGACCAAAAAATGTACAGACTTTTAACAATACACCAACATTTTGCACCTCTTATAACATTACATGTTTCGTGTTCCAGAATCATTACAGCATACATACCTGTTCTACAGAGCCTTAAAATAGTCCCCTGCAACTCGCTGCTGGCGATGTGGGAGGTGCCAAATACCATCTACCTCACCATTTCCCACACAATGTGTGAATCTGGTCATTTACTGTATTAATTTGTGTCCCAAACCATCATACACAACAATCACCATCAACTTCATGGGGGAAGGATCCTGACAGAACTTCTGCCTTCTTGGTGATCTGTCTGGGTTACATCCATCCTGCACAGTAGTTGACTAAGAACCGATTTAACATTAACAATAGGAAATGACATAGTCATCTGGTTTTATGGACACACACTATGAATGCACGACTTCCTTCAGGCATATGACATTTTGTGATACCATCCCTAGCTTCAAGGAAAAAATAGTTGCCATGACTTATGCCCCAACCCTCATTTAAAAAAACAATGATTATGAATAGATAAGGGCATTAAAAGAGATATATATTGAGTCTAAAATGAGAAGAAAAATTGCAGACTGAGGTCAAAATTCATTAACAGCCAGTTGCAACAATGTCAGTTAAAACTATTAACTTTCAGTTACTTAACAATCAGTTATGTCTTTTAACTGGGAAACGTTGCACCAGTCCTGGATAAATCTCAGTTAGTTAACTAGATGTAATATAATTAAAGAGGACTGCGATTGGTTTGTTTTGCTCCAACAACTTGTTTTCCATTAGCTTACCCAAATGGCTGATCCATTTAGCTTGTCTACATGGCTGAGGCTGATCTATCTACCATATCCATTTGACTAATTCAAATTGCTGATCCAAATGGGTAATCCATTTAGCTTATCCCCAAATGGCTGATTCAGTTGTCTGATTCAAACCACTGATCCATTTAGCTGATCCAAATGATTGATCCATTTAGCTTACCCAAATGACTGATCCATTTGGCTGATCAAGTTGGTTGATTCAGTTTGCTGATTCAAACAGTGGATCCAGTTGTCTGATTCAAACTGCTGATCAATTTAGTTTAACCAAATGGCTGATCCAGTTGTCTGATTCAAACGGCTGATGCAGTTGGCTGATTCATTTAGCTGTTTGATAATTAGTTTATCCAATTAGTTAAAAATATTTCTGTTTTGGAATGCCATTTCGCTAACCATGGACTTAAATCGTGGTCATCAAGCGTTTAAGTTAAACTGCTAGTTAATGTCTGGTTAAGGCCTAATTTCACTTAATTAAAATTAAGGCAAACTTAATTAAGGCAACGTGAAAATCAAAAAAAGTCACAGGGAGCTAGGTCTGGGGAGTAGGGAAGCTGGGGGAAGACAGTCATCTGATTTTGGCACAACACTGGCTGAGTGGAACAGGCGCAACCATGAAGCGCAACCCTGAGTCATCTTGCCACAACAGTGGTCTCTTTTTGCGAATTTTTTTTGCGCAACCTTTTCCAAACGTCTTCTTAGGACAGACGGTTGACTGTTTGGTCTTGAGGCAAAAATTAAAAATGCACAACTCCGTTGAATTCGAAAAAAAAACGGTGAGCATCACCTTGGCAGAGGACCGAACCTGCCTTTTTTTTTTTTTTTTTTTTTTTTTTTTTTTTTTTTTGCCAACCCACTGTGACCACTGAATGTCAGTCTCAAAGTTGTATCCGTAAACCCAACTCACGTTTCCGTGAATGTTTTTTCCAGTTTCACGCAAAATTTCACGTTGCATCGTTGTTCTCGTAAATCGGACATTGCAAAAATCAGCACGACCACTGAAACACGTTTTTTAGTTACACGGCAATAACTAGGAAACTAAACAACATGTAAAAACTTGTAAATAGTCCATTAGACAGAAGGATATGACAATTGCAGTATTGCCAACCGCTCGTCGCTACGACGATCCTTTGTCGCGTAATTAAAAAAGTTCGGTTATTTTTTGAACAGACCTCATATACACATTTCTGAGTCACAGCGTCTTCACCGTACACTGTCTTTAACATTTGTTGGGTTTCCTTTATGGTTTTACTCAAATTAAAACAAATTTCATATTGACTCTGCTGCATTATCGGTGATGAACACACTGCACTCTAAACAATGCCTGTCAACAATGGTGAAGGCACTTTTGCACATGTTAGTTGAGATACAGAAGAACGCCGCGAGTCGATGTTTTCCATTATCACATTAAGTTGTGATTCACCAAACTTTCCAGTCTCGCCTTGTACAAAACCATACGGAGCTGTATTTTAAAAATGTGTCATGCATTAAGGAAATTCCTACATCCAGACATTAATACAACCTGTGACAATAAAGTTCAGTGAATGATGGCATATAGATTGGATTGCTCGCTTACATGAAACAGCAGTTACTATCCTTCAAAGTAATCCCCGTCGATGGTAATGCACTTCTGGGAATGCCTGTACAAGTCCTGGAAACTCCTGGCGTAGTCGTTTTTAGGGATAGCCTTCAGTCGGGTCGTAACATTACGTTGGATGTCTGGCCACTTCGGGGGGGCACCTTCTACGGTGTTCCGGCCTCCTCGAAACTGTTTAAACCACTCATAAACACACTTCAAAGTAATAGCACTTTCTTTGTAAACTGTTGTCATCATTTCATGAGTCTCTTTCGTTCGCTGATCCATTTTGGGTTTCGACCGCGTGTACTACGCCTTCTCTCTTCAATGTCCTGTTTAAACACAATAAACACACTCACAGCGCTGATTCTCTCAAATTTGTTTAAACGTGTCTCGACCTGTCTGGGGCAGGATACGACGATGGTGCACTCTTACGACCATTAGCAATTTGACGTCATTCACCAAACTTTATTGTCACAGGTTGTACAGTCAACCAAAGGAAATAATCCACACGAGTTTAATACTTAATATTACATTTCATGCTAATGTGTTGTTTTAATAGCTTTTTTAATTATAATTATTTAAATTTAATAATCTTAATAATGTTAACTCTAAATGTAATATTAAATTATTAAAAAAAAATAATATTGAAACGGTAAAACTTAGAGTAAAATTCAAGTGTGGATTATTTCCCTTTGACGACTGTACTTCCACTGACATAACTTTTTCGCTCCCTTTTGGCTTGGCTTTATTCAGGATCCATGTCTGGGACATGGTCTCTGGCCAAACTGGATAAGAGCTTATTTTTTCCAAAACAACAAAAAAATAATATTAAAAAATAATCAAGCTGTTTTAACCTAGTACATGCAGTTGCAAAGTACCCATCTTTTAATGGATTAAACATACCTTAAAAACCTGGCCTCTTAATGGAACCATATGATCATCCTTACACAGGTATTTTGCATGAAACCCTGTACAATTTACTACCACGTCAAAATGTCCAATTAACTAAAAAAACATGAGAATTTTTTTTTTATAAAACAAGAATTAAAGGAACCTCTTTAATATAATTTCTTCAGCAAAGAATGAATCGAGAAATGAAAGGGTCCAGGAATAGCAATGCGGTAGAAACTTTAATACAGCCAATGCGTTTCGAAATAACTTCATCATCTGGGCAAATGGAGATCTACTAGGTAAGTGAGCCAAGGCTCTGGAATTTATGATTTACGTCCGCCAATCAGAGGGACTGGACAAGCCAAGCCCTGATTGGCGGGCAATGTAGCCATATTACAGCAAGTGAAGTATACAGGATCATATAGGACAACACGTAATCAGCAAATGAAATACAGGATTAAGCGAATAAATAAAAGCGCTTTGAATTACAATAAAAAATAAAAGAAAAGGAATCATTCTTGATTGAGCACATTGACATCTCTTCTGTGATACTGGCTTATAATGTTGTTTACAGCGTCCAGGATAGGGTTCCTCTCGAAGTTGGTTTGGCCATTCAAGATCTTGTTCGGGAATTCTTTTGTATATCTTCTGATCATTAGTGCTTCATGTGTCAGTATTCTCCTGTGGTCAGATTCTACCGTGAGAATCAGCATCACGTCGTTGATGGTTCCGAATTGGTGTTGTTGCTTAATGAGGTGGTCACTAAAAACCATAAATTCTGGAACCTCGGCTCACTTAGCTTGTAGATCTCCATTTGCCCCAATGATGAAGTTATTTCAAAACGCGTTGGCTACATTAGATATCTACTGTATTGCTATTCCTGGACCCTTTCATTTCTCGATTTACTCAGCAATCCTGACAAAACAGTATAGAGCCAGGATGAAAATGCAAATAAACGTAGCAGATCCATGCTGATTTTGTTGCTTTTTTATAGATGTGAATTAGATGATACAAAACGTTTTTTCCGGAAGCATTTAACAACGAATAAGGAATCAAATGCAAATTAACAGCCATTATCCCAACCTAGCCACTTGCAAGTTGGAAAAAAGTTTAGAGTCTCACGTTTAATACCCGATAAAGGGACCCTTTTTCTCAATGACCTTTATTAATCTGTTTGTCATTGATTCACTGAGTTTCACTAACACTCCTCGATCAAGGTTTTGCCACGCTGTAATAATACTATTCACCAATTCTTCTTTATTACTGTAATGACGGAAATTGCTGTATACAGAACGCACTAAGATTCCCCAAATTTTCTCCACTGGGTTGAGATCCCAGCTCCGGGATGGCCAGTCTAGAGCAATCACAGAATTAGCGTCAAACCAGTCCTTGGTTGAGGCTGAGCTGTGAATCGCAGCATTGTCCTGCTGGAAAATCCATTCACCCTCCGTTATGAGCGGACCGTATGGAAGCAGATTATCCGCCAGAATATCTTTGTATGCAATGGAACTCATTCGGTGTGATACGAATGCAATAGGCATAGCTCCGCCAGCAGCAAACCCTTCCCAAGTCATTACTGAGCCACCTCCAAACTGTCTCTTTGAGAAGAATTCCTTTTCATCTCAAATATCATGCCAATAGTACTTGAACCCATCTGGTCCGTCCATGTTGAACTTCTCGTCTGAGAATGCAACATTCTTCCACTTGTCACCATAGGTAACGTATTTTTTAGCAAACGCCACATGCGCTTCACGATGAGCTGCTGTCAGAGGTGGATTTCCTTCCATTTTTGAGTAATGCAGATTTGGAGAAGAATGCAACACATCTCGTACTGTTCTACTAGTGCACGGGAGGTCTAGTTCGGCAACAATCTGCGAAGAAGAGTTGTGCTGATGATGAACAAGGCTTCTTATTCTTTATGTCTGGCAAGCAGAAAGTGCACTTGGCCTGCCAGATAGGGGTGCCATTCCATGTTTATTTGGATTTTGGAGAAATTTGTTAACAGCTGCCTTGGAACGTCCAATTTCTTTCGCAATTTCAGATCCAGTCTTTCCGCTTCCCTTAAGAGCAACAATTTGCCCTCTTTTATATTTTGAAAGATGTTGCCCTTTTGGCATCTTGTATATTGGTGTTCTAATACACAAACAGTGTGGTATATAGGGTTGCATTTAGCAAAATGGCAGGGCAGGGAAATGAACAATAATTAGGGCACATTTGGTCATAAAGTAGAGCAAGTCGGAGACATAAGTGCACATTATAATGGTTAGTTTAATAAATCCAACGAAAAAGGATAGGGTGCACTCAGAAAGGGCAGGGCGCATTGAAAAAGGGCAGGGTGCCGCGCCCTTCTATTCCAGCCTAGATGCAACACTATAATGACACTCTACATAACGGCAAATTTATAATGGCAAGTCCATATAATGAAGTTTTTTTCTGGAAAATAAAAACTGCAGACATGAATGAAAATAAAAAAAAATTTCGTTTGTATGGAGTTGCCATTATAAATTTTCTTATAGACCTAGTCCCGTTATATAGAGGGAGCACTGTATAAATCTGTCTCTTAAGCGGGAGTACCTTAAAACCGTAAAAGAATAGATAAAAATCAAAACTTTTTACTTGAAGTTAGTAATAAACCAAATTGCAAATATTATAGTTAATTATGTAAACAACTATGCAAAAATAGCAAGAATCTATTAACCAAGCAGTCACCATGCATATATTTGTAATACCTCCTCAAAGTTATCCACATGTTTTTGTACAATTTTACCACCTTGACTTAAAAATCTGCAAAACAGAAAAAAATAGACTTTTATTAATCAATAGCGCCTTCGTCACCAATCATTTATCTTACTTTGAAGTCATCCATGGTAAAAAGCGACGACATTCTATAAGCATAGTAGTAAATTTTACGCCATATCTGAAATGAAAAGAAACGCTACTTAATCAAACTTGGACTAAGTTTAAAAAATTAACATACTTTGTGCTAGAACTATTTTCAATGATGTTAAAAACATCAATACTGAATTTGCAAAGTCGGTCGGTCGTTCTGTTGCCAACTTTTTTTCAAAGTTTGGTTATCTATTATTAAGCCATGCTCCCAATTAGATAGGACATGTTTGCCTATTATAACTTTTACTTACATTTTGATGCTCTATTTGAATCTGAATTCAAAATTAAAAAAATTCAAAAAAAAATTGACAACTACTGGCTTGTGCCTTTAACACCGTTCTGACAATGCAGTACTATGCATTCTCAACTGGTTTCAATCTGTCTTTTATTACTTTACCTCCAGTTCCCTGGAAATTTAGAAATTTCATTTTCATCCAATGTTTGCCAATCTGGCAGGAGATTTTCCAAAAGTGGGCTCTGTTATCAGAAGAATAAGAATAAATTATTGGATACATTTACAAAAGAAAGGATTCTTTCAATTATTTACGGAATACAACCTCAATAATTTCTTTGTACTTTGTAGAGAAAAGATAACCAGTAATTTCTTTGACGCCAGCCCTTTCACTTTCTCTTCTACTTAAACTTTTATAATACGAATATGAATCTTTTGCCCAATTCCTGAAATATGAAAAAAAAAGTAATAACAAGAAATTAAGCCTCCCGAGGAAGGTATAGGAAAGTAGCGGAAGCCCTGAGTTCATCTATTTTTTTTATTCCTTCATCTGCGCTTTTTAACCCCCCCATTTTTTTTTAATCAAAAATTGATTTTCTCGAACCTTATATTTAGAAAATATAAAAGAACCCTATCTTCTTTCCTTTCTCATCATTTTCGATCGAATGATATATCACATCCTATATGTTGCCAAAAATTTCTTAAGACCAAGTGATTGCCACCCCCACAACTCCGACCCTATTGGGGCAATTTTGGCCAAACTTCACAGTAATGTTGATCTTGCTTAGAGGAATCTGCATATCGAATTTCACTCCTTTATATGCATAAATACGCATAGACCTTTTGGTCCCCTCTAATTTCCACCCCCGAAACTCAGACCCCAGTGGGCCAATCAAAACCAAATTGAATAGTGAAGATGCACATGCCCATAGTAAGCTACATTCTGAATTTCAACCTTCTACCTCAAAAAATGCGGAAATTATGAAGGGGACGGAGGACAGACAGACGGACATTGTGAAAACAATAAGTAGCTCCATTCTTCCGCTACTTAATAATAATCATATCTGCACAGTTTAGATATTTTGATATATAAAATGCACTAAATGGCCAGGTTATTATGACCACCCCATTGGGCCACCTTTTGCCTTCAATACTACGGCGATTGAAGGCATTGATTCCATGAGATGTTACAGCTTTTTGCAATCGATAAAATGTAGTTTGCAATTGGTTAAATGTAGTTTTCAATTGAAAAAATGTAGTTTTCAAATGAAAAAATGTAGTTTTCAAATGAAAAAATGTGGTTTTCAAAATAGAAAATGCAGTTTTCAAATTAGAAAATAGACAAAAAATTCATAAAATATAAGTCAAAGAAACCAAAGAATTTAATTATATATATTGTTATAGCAGAGTAAATTACAAAATTTTATTATATAAATATTAGTATTATAAAATTAAAGATTATTATACAAATTACTGTAGATATGGTGTAAAACTATATAAAAACATTGGATACATACAATAAGAAATATACAGTAAAAAACACAAATTCTATTCTCTTCTATTCATTATCATCATCATTATCATTTTGAGGAATGTCTGGAAGATCATTTAAAATTTCAATACGCTGAATGCACGGTACTAAAAACTGCCGGCTATGAACGACCCAACCATTGCAGTCGCGGGGGGTTATTTGCGCTGCTGCAGTTGAAATGGCAGCGAGTAAGGCTGGCCGGTCAGGCGCGTGTTCGCAGCGCACAAGCAATTTTAGTTTGCTGAACGCTTCCTCTACCGGGTTTAGGAACGGGCTATACGGCGGTAGATAAATTACTTGGCAGCTGTGATCATCAATTAGCTGCTTCACTTGGTTAGTTTTATGGAATGGAACATTATCCATAATTAATATGGTGTTTTCTGGTATTTTAGTGAAAAGGGTCTCTAAAAATCTGCAGAAATCGTCTGAATTATATGCCGAAAGTTTTGTCTCAAAATGTTCCACTCCACTTTCGCTTAAAGCCAAGCAAACGGAAATGTTTCCACCGCGACTAGTAGGTGTTGTTACTGTCGCTCGCTTTCCAAGCAAATTTCTACCTTGCCGACGTCGAAGATGCAGATTAAACCCAGCCTCGTCCAAATATATCATTTTATTAGGACCACCCTGCTGAGGAATCACTTCAGCAGCGTAGTTTGCTCGTCTGTCTATCGCTTCGTCAGAATTGCGTGACGCAGGCACAGTGTACAGAGTTTTTAATGTGATCTTCCTTCCCTTTAATAGGCGTTGAATTGTTGGAATCGAAATGGTTTTCCCAAACTGCTGTGCAGCAAACTGGCAAATGGCTTTCAGAGTGGCATCGTTATTTTGTGTGACAAATGTGACGATTTGTTGTTCTTCGTCCTTATTCAGAATTTTACATTTACCGCCTTTATGCTCGCCTTTTCGTATTTCATTTGTTTTGATGAATTTCCGTACAATTGTTGCCACTGTGCCAATTTTTAATTTAAAAATACTCGCCACCTAATACATAATTAGAAAATTACAATTACAGTAAAAGAATTATAATTAGTAAGTTTAAAAGGAACCTTTTACTGTGTAAATATTTTTATACTTCTTTCTGTGTCCTGCCTTCATCTACAACCTGAGAAATGATTAGATTTCTCTGTTCATCGGTAATTTTAGCATTTTTACCGCCACTACAGCGACCTTGTTTATTTTGTCGTCGACTATCTTGTTTTTCCTAATTATGGAATTAAAAAATTTAATGTTTTACGTGTATGTAAATTGTGGAAATCTTTTTACAGTATGTATTTTAGCCTATATTCGAGTTACACACGTTCGCTGAGCTCATCTTTCCCGTCGTCTGCTTAATTTCGTCGTCGTTTATGTAATACAAATAATTGCCACTAGAGGGTAAGGGAGAGTGAGGCTAACTAAAGCTCCTAATCTAGAACTTTAGGGCTAACTGGGACGCTTTCTTTATTTTATTATGTAAATTATTTTGTTTCTTTGACTTATATTTTATGAATTTTTTTTCTATTTATTTTCTAATTTGAAAACTGCATTTTCTATTTTGAAAACCACATTTTTTCATTTGAAAACTGCATTTTTTCATTTGAAAACCACATTTTTTCATTTGAAAACTGCATTTTTTCATTTGAAAACTACATTTTATCGATTGCAAAAAGCTGTAAAAGGTGATGCAAGGAATCTGTCACCATGCCTGATGAATGGCACTGTCCAGTTGTTGAGATTTGATGGTTGTGGAACTACTGCCTGATGTCTCTCACTTCAACCCACAAATACTCAATTGGATTGAGATCAGGTGATTGTGGGGGCCACCTAAGCAAGGTAAAGTCTCCCTCATGATCTTGAAACCACTCCTGCACAATACAAGCACCAAGGCATGGTGCATTTCTTATTGGAATAAGCCATCTTCATTGGCATATACCATCACCATGATATGTTGTGCTATTTAGACATTGTTCCACGTGAATTAAGGGACCCAAATCATGCCAGGAAAGCATGCCCCAAACCATAACACTGACACCACCACCTTGAAGGATTCTACTCATGCATGTGGGGTCCATGCTTTCATGTTGTTTTCCACCAAATTCTCACTCTGCCATCTGCATGATGCAACAGGAAACATGTTCATTAGACCAAATGTCTTTTTTCCAATGCTTGACTGTGTTCCTGTGTGAACTGGAGACGTTTTATCTTGTTATCTGCAGACAGCAAAGGTGTTCAAATAGGCCTTCGACTTCCATATCCCATACGATGCAGTGTACACAAACAGTGCGTTCACAGATCATTTAACAGGATTCTTGATTAAGATCTGCAGTAATTTGGTGCACTGTTGCCCTTCTGTTGTTTTGTACCAGTCATGCCATTCTCCGTTCTGCCCAACATTGACTAGTCGCTGACAGCCACAATTCGCACGTACAGACCCAGTTTGTCGACTGACAGTCCAGTGTTTAAACACTTTAACAACAGCTGCTCTTGAACATTTAACAAATGCAGCTGTTTTGCTGATACTTACTCATGACTCCAAGTGCCAACAATCTTCCCACATTCAAAGGTTTTTAAATAGCGTCATTTACCCATATCTTCAGAAACAAATCACTTCTACTGTCGTGGTAAACAACCTGGTTCCCTATTTTTAATGGTCTGTCCTAGCAAATTCAGTGTGCAATCATAGCTATCGTTTGCCTACAAACGTCAGATGGTCGTAATAATCTGGTCCCTCAGTTTATAAATATAAAATGTAAATGATTATAAAATTAAACAAATACCGTTATTTACAGAATAAATTTGTGACATATGCATTAAGAAAGTTTTAAAAAATGCCTCTGCAGCTTAACTATCGCTGCGGTGTAACTAGTGATTTTTTTTTTCAAAAAAATGGCAACTTCAAAACTGATGAAGTTTCATTCCGTCCTGATGAACTTCAATTTTTATGTATTCGAGTAATTTTGCATGTATTAAAATATATATTGCTTTTAAATTAAGTCAATTTGTTTTATTTTTACACTTCTATCATAAAGGTGAGAGGGGTGTGGCCAATCTTACGCTTTTCCTTGAAATAAATTCTTTTTATCAATGTGGCTTATCAATGTTAATCAGATAAAAGACATAAAATATGGAATATATTGAAATAAATTTACTTGGCAGAACGGTCCTTCAAAATTAGTGTCCTCGAAAGCATCGAAATCTTCAAAACTCTTTCATCAAATTCCCAAAAACTTTTAAATATACAAACTAATTTTGATATATTCCAAATTTTATATGTTTTATCTGATTTTCTATAAGTTATTACCTAATAAATAATGAATATAAACGGGTAATGATATTATTTGAAAAAATGGAAGGAAACATTCTGCAACCTGGATTCGAACAAGGAACTTCGAGTATCATGCTCAATACCTCTACCACTTGGGCTATCGCAGGCACACTGTACAGCATGCTGTCATTAACAAGGGACATACATGTAGTTGTACGACACATTTTTTTGCGTGCAAGCTACCTTGGAAGTGATAGCGTTGCTTTCAGGTGAAGTGGATTCGTGCATATTGTTGAGTAGTGGAAGAAAGAAGTGGAGAGTGCATTAATACACATAGACACTGCTTGGCTATATGTGCTCAATTTTTTTCGTTTTCTCGATGTATTTTGAAATTAACAAAATTTAGCATTTTCTTATTTTGCAAACATCAATAGTAGCTTTAGATGAGTAAAATATTTCAATTTCATGGGAATCTGTAGGGTACATGTTCATACAGTTCCCTTTTAAGTGTCTTAAAGTGTCTTAAAGACAAAGATAATTTTTCCTTCATTTTTTTAAATATCATCATTACCTGATGTTCGGAGAATCAATTCCAGTTTATATTCATTATTTATTATCTGCGTTCATCAAACTTTCTGATGGTTGGATAGGAGAAATTCTCAATCTGTGAGCCGAGTGCTCACCCCCATTGGGCTTTCCACCTTGACAACTTGGTTATCTGTAAGACACTTATTAGTGACAGCCCAGTTGGTAGAGGCATCAAGCATGACACTTGAGGTTCCTGGTTCGAATCCATGTCGCAGAATCTTTCCTTCCCTTTTTTCAAATAATATCATTAACTTATTACCAGGGATGGATTAATATCTTTCATCCATCCCTGTTATTACTTATTTAATTTTATAATTATTTATTTTATTACAGTACATGTAAATCAAATCGAGGCCCACAAATAAAAAATTTTCCTAAGAAATTGAGCATGCAAACATGCAACTTTTTTCTTTTTTGTGTATTTTCTTAAAGGATGCGTGTGCATACCGCATTGAATGAATTAAGATCGTTTTTGATGAATTAAGATGAATTGCTAAATTACTTTTATAAATGGAACGAATACATAACCAAAAAATTAATTGTTAAGAGTAAGCAAACTATGATAAGAGATTATTTTGTTAACGATAACCATGATAACACAGAATAACAATAAAAGATAAATTGTCTATTTTTTGTCTTTCTCTGATATTACGAAACTCAGATATTACGAAAAGATTTTTGGTTCCGTAGTATTTCGTATTAAACGGGTTAGAGTGTAATTATTAATTTATTTTTATTTATCCTCATTACTATTTAATACACCATAACCCGTCTATAACTAAATTCACGGGGACAAAAAATTATTTTGTTTTATTCTGAATTCGCTACACACCATAACTCGCTTATAATGAAATTCACATGAACAAAGAATACTTAACCATAGAATAAATTAATGCGTCAAAACAACTCCAAAAACATTGAAAACAATTCCCTTATATCCCTCGCTTCCCTAAGTTACAAAAATGTGACAGAGCCAACATGAATATAAAATTATTTGACAAACTAAAAATGACATAAAAGTAAATGAGGCCTTAAAAATAATGATATTTAAAAAATTACTACATAGCATACTTCAAACATTCCAGTGCAGTTTAAAAGTTCACACCTCTTGTGGATTTGAAATTCATTGTTGACTGAGCAAATTTTTTTTTATAAATGAAGCACATAAAATGATGAAAAAGAATAATGAATTTTGAATTTAGAAATCCTGAAGAATTTTGAATTTGTAGTAAAAAGTCCGAAATATTCCAAATAAACTTTGATGATATGAAGAGTGAATCCAAAATGAAAACCAATTATTTTTCATGATAACATAAAGAGATAAAAACACATAACTTTAACGTTTTCGAGTACGTACCATCTTCAGAAACCATAAGGGAGAAATGATACTAACAACAAAATGAACAAATAAAAATTATACAAAGAAATTGAAGTGTATCCAAGACACGGAAAGAATGGTCATATGATCATCCAGTTTCCATCCTGATTATGTGCTGCCGTGGTCAGCGTATGCTCAGTCTGTTTAATAAAGAAGGCCTCTTTAATCAGTCTTTTATTTAATTGTTTCTTCTTAGCCAAAATACGGACCCCACCCCAATTTACCCTAAGTCCTGTAGCAAAACAATGCCTGGCCACGGTATTATCAACATCGAATCGCTCTCTCATGCTCCTCCAAACGTGAAATGAGAGAACGACCCGTCTGCCCCACATAAGATTGGAGGAGGTGGTAGGTTTGCGGTAGACATTGAAGGAAAGACTGTTAGAAAGTGGGTTACAGGAAACAGTCACATCGAGGAAGGGGATGGAGTTATTGGATTCAGTTTCATATGTGAGTAACTTTCGTTATATCTTTTATACTTATCACAGTAGTATTATTGATCCTGGGGTGATAGCCACCCGGGTTGAGATTGTTCCAGTGTAGGGGTTTCGAAAATTACAACTCAGTAGGAGCGTCACAACATCCACAGAAATATAAAAAAATGTATCTTATCTTACTAACTCTACTCATATAAATAAACTACCTTATGGAATCTGGAAATGGGCCAAAAATATTATTAGATGGTCGAAAGAGGCCGGCTGCACCATCGCTTAATGTTTCGGTTGTAAACTTATCTGCTATTATGATCACATTAGCATCAGTTATATTCTGAACATTAATTGCCGTTGATAGTCCAATGACTCCAGCACCAAGTATGCAAATTTTAGGAGTCATTTTTTTGACCTACCTGAGAACATAAAAATATAAAACTGTGAATGGACAATGTTTTATACAGTACATGTATTTATCAAATTATATATAAAATTAAACAAAAGTGAAATATGTATTATATATATATATTGCAAAGTATCAATAAATAAGGTGGAATAAACTTGAGGAAAGGAAAAAATTCTGAATCTGGAATCGAATCAGGCACCATGACTCAACTGAGCTACCAACTGAGCAGTCTCCAATGGCAAATGTTTATTGCTGACTGTTGAGCCATTTTTTAAGTTAAGTTTTTTTTAAAGGATTTTACAATTTTTTTCTTCTCTTAATCTCGTAACTATAATAGTGCTTCTATCTCAAATATTCTTAAGTGAAAGCGATATGTAATCTGCCCAGAAAATTCTAAAAGAGCTTAAAATGTCGTGTTCACGTATTTCGGCCCTGAGATTCACAGGATCACCAAGTGTTCAAAGATAAAGACATAAAAATCGCTTACAAACTAACAGAAATTGCCAACAGATGATCAATCTAAACCTGAAAGAGGGGAAGCCTGAATTCAAAAGTAGTGTAATATATAAGTTAATATTCTATAAATTGTGATAACTGGTATATAGGATTAATAAACATAAGTTTTAAAGACAGATATAACGAACACAGACACTCCATCTTTAATGGTGATGACAAATACGCTTTCGCACAACATTTGTTTCAATAAAAACACAATTACGAACTATTGATGAAATTATGTCAGTACTTATATTCAATAATGACTACAGAAATCTAGCTCTTTTAAAATCTGTTTCCATCTATCAACATAAAAAGATCTAATAGTAAATGCCTATCTATACAGGGTGTTTTTGAATTGAGTACAGATTTTTTGGGAGATGATAGAAGAGGTCCTTAGAAGTAGTTTTTGTCATATGAACATGGGGTCCCCGCAGCTCCGTTTGCTTACAATACTGCATTGAACAATCAAATCACAACGGGACGCAGTGTGCGTTGGTAGGACTAGATTATTTTATTTTTAACAATTAACACAAGCAATCTACTGTAATAACTTTTAAAGTAATTGTTTGCAAAGAAATTTCAAGGTGCACATGGTTGTTTGTTGAAAAGTCTTAGGACAAGCTTCGTCAAGGAGATTCCATGGTATCCAATCCCTTTGTAAAATACGATTAGTCCATATGTAAATGGCAGTCATTTCGAACAATTACTGTAAAAGTCATACAGTAGATGATTGCTTGTGTTAATTGTTAAAAATAAAATAACCTAGGCCTACCAACGCACACTGCGTCCCGGTGTCATTTGATTGTTCAATGCAGTATTGTAAGTAAACGGAGCTGCAGGGACCCCATGTTCATATGACAAAAAATACTTCTAAGGACCTCTTCTATCATCTCCCAAAAAATCTGTACTCAATTCAAAAACACCCTGTATATATAAAAGAGGACATCCACTGACTCACTGACTCATCATCACACAGCAAAATCCACTGAAGCCACCGACTCGAAACTCAGTGGGGTCATAGGACGGATAACGTAGGGGCATGCTAAGATGTGCAGAAAGGACTTGCACGTTCGGTCGCTTGGCTCTGCCCCCAATAACGCCGATCTTCGAAATTTTACAGAAAGGTTTCTAGCTACCGTGCCAAATAAGTAGTTTCCCTGATTTTCGATATTCGTATTTTAAGAGTGAGAAAATTGGAAAAAATCGATTTTCGGGGAATTTTCTGATATTTTGATGCAACTTTGCGGGGAATAAATTATGAATCTAAACAACCCGCGGGTTGTCCCCCAACAGGCCGAAGCCCAACACGGGGTTTTCTTTTTATAATAAAGGACAATCACAAACATCCATGCCTCAAGCGGGATTCGAACCCGTGACTTGCTGGTTGCGAGAGCAATAAGACCTGCGCCTCAGCGCTCTCGGCCAACAAGCCGGCAGCGGAGGGAAGGTATAGCAAAGAAATTCGGAGGGAAGGTTCTCGGGGATATTAACAAAATAACAATTTCTGATTTTTTCGATTTTCGCTTTGTGAGGGGTGCCAGGAGGCCCAAGATTGGCCCCCAGTTTTGTGTTTTTGCCATCTAACTCCAATGCGGAAATGCAGAGAGCTTCAAAATTGAGCACGAGGATGTAAAAGATGTATATAAAAAGGGAGCATTCATTGATTTTTCAAAATCGATTATTAGGGAGCAGAAATAAAAAAAAAAATCACAAAATAGGTCTAATTTTGACGTTCGCGTCCAGTCAATCCCAAACTGTGGCAAATTCACATACGACATGGATATTTGGACCAAGAATAGTTCACATATATTTGCAAAAAATAATTTCGGCTTTTTTTTCATATTTTACCCTTTTGCCCCCCTATGGCCCTCCGTAAAAATAGGCCTAGATTAATGAAATTTGGTACGGTGATGGCAATTAACAAGATCAACTGCCTGCTTATTTTATTTTTGGATTATCTGGATCCAATTTTCCGGTATTTTATGTTTTCCGGATTTTAACCGGAATTTTTTTTTTGGGTTTTCATAAATTAACATACAAACTCACATGTTGAAAGCTTAGTTTTTACACTAGTCATAAAATATGGATTTTGTTCTTTGATTTAAAATTTATTTCAAGTATCTAGGACCATT
Source organism: Rhysida immarginata (assembly GCA_023313115.1). NCBI lineage: Eukaryota > Metazoa > Arthropoda > Chilopoda > Scolopendromorpha > Scolopendridae > Rhysida > Rhysida immarginata. The sequence continues at coordinate 1,215,564 of JAHWFO010012261.1, read as the reverse complement.
TTTCGATTTTTCATGAAGTAGCTGATATACCCAGCATTGCTCGGTCTTTTTTTTTTTTTTTTTTTGAAATTTTGCAATTTCCGAATGTGAATATACAGAAAAAATGATCATTATTCTCAGTCTTTTTTCTCCGGTTATAGAGAACATTCCAAAACGAGCAAAGTCGAGTAGAACTGTTGAAGGGCCGGTAGTTGGATAGGGAGCATCTTAAAAGAATTCTTTTCGATTCTTCAATATAAATTTTTACTATATTAATTCAAGCTTTTTTCATGTGTTCTTTTTTTCTGTATATTCACAATAGATAGTGCAAAATTTCATCAAAAAAAAAAAGAGCCCGAGCAAGGCCGGTTATATCAGCTAGTTAAATAATAAGGATAATTTTGATATCGACCAAACTTTAGATGTTTTACACAATTATATTTAACCCATGTTCAAGACTGCAGATCCTTTTGGGGAGCTTCCTTGATTGGATGATAGGCTTCCTTAACTTAGGATTGCTTTTATTTTATTTCATATTATTTGAATTGTTATTGTTATATTGCCATTTGTAATTATCTTTCCATTGGTATTTTGTAAAAATTTCCTGTATTCCCTCAATTTATTTTTTAATTTTTTCTATATTGTATTTTGTTACCTTCTCTTTAGACCAGTCCTTCTCTCTTCTAGGACAGTCAACTGAATTGTTCATAATATAGCGATGGTTGTTGGTGGGTTTTTGATAAATGTTGAACTCTATCATTAACCCTAATAATGTTTAAATCTAGAAAAGGAAGGCATGTCCATCGCTCTCAACTTCGTGTGTGAATTTGATTGTAGGAAACATATTATTTAATTCTGCTGAGAAAAGAGCTCATATTGCATTGATTCGTGTTAAAAACAGCGAAGATATCATCCACGTATCTATGTCTATATGGTAAAATACGGGGAATAAGAGAGGGCTGTAGCTAATTGGTTCTTGAATTCACTCATAAAGAGATTAGCATTGAATGGATTAAGACTATTGCCCATAGCTGTTTCCGAGATCAACTTATAAAATTTGGAATTGAATTGAAAGAAATTTTCATACATGCATACCTCAGTTAAATGTATATATTCATTGACTTTTTCGGGATCAACTTTGGAAGAAGATAGGAAATTTCTAAGATAACCAATAGTGATGTCAACAGGAATGCTCAGATGGTCCTGGTATTAGTTCAGATAATTTTAAGTTACTTAGGTCTATCATTTCAAGAAATCAATTAGACAGCTTTGAGTGTATAAAAATCTATAAAAGGGATTCTAAAAAAGTTATTAAATATGGACAAAGAGCCGATCTCAAACTGTGTTCTGTTTGATTTATTGAATTGATTGATTCTGTGTCTTCTTGTTTCTTTTCTTTCTTTTTTTTTGTGTTTATATTTTATTATTCACTATCACTGTTTTTTGTCTTGATGGAATACATTGTTCAGGAATAGCGAGTTTGGTAGCAGTTTTATTACCGTTCATAATAAATGAATAATAAACGGTAATAACCTGCTACCAAAATTGCGGTAATAGCCGATAATAACGGTTTGGTTATAAAACTGCTACCAAACGGTAATAACCTGGTAATAACGGAACGGTAATAAAACTGCTACCAAAATCGCTATTCCTGAACAATTTATTCCATCAAGTTTACATGGCGATTTAGACCATTATGCAAATTTTTGTTTTTTGTCACCTATTCTTTTTATTTTTATTTTTTGTTCATTACAGTTTAGTATATATTTCCTTTTTCTTTTTTTATATTTACCTTTTGTTTTAGTTTACTTCTTTTCCCCCTATTGACAAGATATCTCCTCTTATTTTATTGACCCACTGCTTAACATGCCCAATAGTCATTCATTTCCCTTCCGCTTAACCAATGGGAGATATTTTTTTCAATTGCCCCTTCCCCCCACCGTGTCTGTACAGGGTGTAAATTATCTCCTTCAAAAAAAACTACTCTACGATGTGGACAAAATTCAGGCGATTAAAGTGATATGAGACACTTGGGGTCACAAATCGCAAGTAACGCCGTAAATTGAACCTCAAACTAAGCTGAATGGCGTGGTGCTACGTAGCACGAGTCAAATTTAGGGGACTGTGTTCGCGCGGCACGGCCTGGCTGGTTCCTCTGCTCCCCACTACCTCATCTCGAAGAGGTCCGCCTTCCACTCCAACATGACGTACTCTGCTCTCGTGCCAGAGTCAGTAGCATGAGCAGTACCAACCTTGTTTAATACCGATAGCATTTATCATGTTTTTCATCAAAAAGTATAGAGGAATTGAACAAATACTGGTAGTTCAATTAGGTTTTGGCGTACCATCATTTTGTGAACACAGTCGCCCAAATTTGGCTCTTGCTATGCAGCGCCATGCCATTCAGCTTAGTTTGAGGTTCAATTTACGGCATTACTTGCGATTTGCAACCCCAAGTGTCTTATATCACTTTAATCGCCTGAATTTCTACATCGTAGTGTAGTTGTTTTGAAGGAGATAATTTACACCCTGTATATTTTCTAGCACTATATTCTAGCACTGTAGAGTCTTATAAGGCTTTATTTTCTTTAGTTGTCTTTTGTCTCTCATCGCTGAAGATGGTTACTTGGCAGCCGAAATACGTATCCGGTATTTCAAATCTTGTGGATTAGAGGTTCCCTTCATTTTTGATTCTACCTTTCAGATGATTTTGAAGCAGAAAGACATGGTTGAACTTAATTCTTAAAGATTGGATGATTCCGCTAGAAGAAGGAAGAAGTTAAAACCATCACTGGAGAAAAGTTCAGAAGAAAGAAGCAAAAAATAAGTCTTCAGATGTAATAAATAATACTATTCCTTATTGTAATCCTGTTACAACTAAGATTTTATGATGTCTTTAGAAAGTACCTTCTTGTGAAATATTTCATTATCATTGGATTATTGTGATAAGTAGTATTAACTTTCCTAATATTTAACTAGACATGCTCACTCCCAATTTTAATTTTATTGAACAGATTTTAGCACTTATATAAAAATAAATAACAATCATATTTCTAATTTATGTGTGGCACCGGTGCCTATAGTTAAATTCTGACATCATTGCAATTCTATTTCTATACATGAGAAATAAACACACCCCCACCCCCCTTTTTGTTCTTTATTTATCTGACAAATAATTATTTATGAAATGATATTAAGAGGGAAAAAAGGATATTTTCAAATCACTCTTTTATTAGGAGCTTTGGCATAAAAGCTACTTATAAGAATGCACGCTTGGTCTATACGTTTATTCGGCCGTCCGTCCAGCCATCCACAGTTTGTAGAAATATGACCATCAAGTCGAATTCACATGCTCAAACAGTGAGTGTAAAGAATACTAAGATAATGGCATGTCATAAAACAATCGATTTATCAAGAATGAATATATTGTTACCTTCTGTTCATCTTTAAGCATAATTGACATCGGCGACCGCATGTGAAATCGCTTTGTCGATGAAAGAATCATCTATCTTAAGTAGCGGAAGAATGGAACTACTTATTGGTTTTATAATGTCCGTCCGACCCCTTCATAATTTCTACATTTTTTGAGGCAGCAAGTTGAAATTTGGAATGTAGCCTACTATGGGCATGCCCATCTGCACTATTTAGTTTGGTGTTGATTGCTGCACAGGGGTCAGAATTACGGGGGTGGGATTCAGAGAGGACAAAATATTTGTGCTATTTAGGTATATAAAGGTGTGAAATTCAGTATCCAGATTCCTCTAGGCAAGATCTGCATTACTGTGAAGTTCAGACCCAATTGTTCCAGTGGGATCGGAATTCCAGGGGAGGGGGGCAGTCACTTGGTCTTTAGAACTATGGCAACATATGGCATGTTATATATCATACGTTTGGAAATGATGAGAAAGGAAAGAAGAAACAAGTTTTTTTACATTTGGATTAAAAAACTTCGGGGACGTAAAAAGTGCAGATAAAGGGGTAAAAATAGATGACCGAAGGATCTGCTACTTGCCTTACCCTACTCGGGGAAGGGGGTGGGGGGAGATTAATTTCTTTTTAATAAAGGTATAAATATGTTTCTGCTTCACTGCTAAAGCTCCTCCTTGGAATGTTTACAAGATTTTATTATGTTTTATTATATCTCTTCAAACCGGCGACAACAATTTATAAAATAATTGTTTGATCTAAACAATTAAGCAATTCGTATAACAATCCTCCCTCCGTAAATCGGCTATCAAGTTGCCGACTTGTGGAGGGACGACTGAAATGTGCCCTAGAACGCGTTCCAGTGAACCAGAGCGCATGTACGTTTAGACGTTTTCCTTTAACATGCATTGTTATCGATCCTGTGTAATGTGTACCAAGTTTCAGCTCTTTAGCTTGTCGGGAAGTTGGTTTAATATTGATTGCAAGATTGGACCGGGACAGGCAAACGGACAGAGAAGTCAAGTTAAATAAAAGTGTGGAAAAAGAAATTATGAGAAAAACTGGATGCTTTTAGGCAACCCTATCTTAAAGATGTATCCTTTCTTTTTTCAAGCTAAGAGAAGAAAAAATATTTTAAAAGAGCACTGAATTATTTTACGAGCAAATTCATTAGGGGAGCCCAATGAAGTACGTAAAACCAGCGCGGCTGAAGTACGTAAATGAGCGCACGTCCCACAACTTTCGATAAAAATGCTTATAAGCATTCTCTAACTGCCTGAAACGATCCAGTCATGGTGGCGATGTTAAAAGTTATCACTTCAAATCAATATTATTATAATTATTAAGAATTCCACAAGTTAAAAATCAGAAAAATGCGAGGCAGGCAAACATCAGCTGTGTGCAATGACGGAAGGTCATTCTCGCTCGCAGATGATCATCGATGTTCGCCGACACGGCACTTTAATGACCCCCCCCCCTGAAGAGGATTGGGGAGAAATAAGTTCTAAAACTAAGATAGTTTAATTAAATAATACCCAGAGGGGATAGAAAAATAAAATCAAAACATAATCGTGACGAGCTTATGATCAGTCTCGATAATCAAAAGAAAAACATCATTGCCCATCCTTTACGTTAACCAATACAAAAGCAGAATGAATCGAACTTACTTTTGCGTTAAACTCTTGAAAATGTCACTCGATAATTCAATGATAAGCGCATCAAACAAATCTCTACGGTGGAAAAAAAAAAACAAAAAAAAAAAAATGCTTCCAACGGATACGGAAATAGGGGGCGTGTTTCTGTCCTACGAGGTGTCGCTAATCTCAGGCAAAGGAGTAGAAGTGATTTTGTCTCGGGCATTATCTTCGATAGGTGATAGAAATACATGGGATGATAAAAATTTATTTATCCTGCCAAAGGATTACATTCAAGAAAAGGATTACATTATTACTTTCTTGATAACGGTTTCAACCGAAAGTTACAAGATTTAATCTTAAATAATCAAATAAACTTACAAGTGTTAGTATTAAACTCAAGATCACATAATTATGAAAAAGAAACAATGGACTCCACAAATAAAAATAATTTTCTAATTAAATTATTTATTGTGTCATAAAATTACATAATCAGGTAGCAGTCCAGAATAGCGTTCCCAATTTTCCTGGAGTGTATGAGCCAGCCCTGCCACGGGTCTTTCGTGATTTTTCCCCCCGTGAATTTCTCAAAAAATGATTTTTAAAGATATGGTAATCATCTACTTATTAGCTAGAGACGGTACATTAATAAATTCAGAGCACGAACGCGACAGGGTTTCCCCCATTTCATCCAGGAAAATTAGGGGACGCTAATCTGGACTTTTACCCGAAAGGATTGCTATGCATGCTTAAATGGCTCGAATGTTAATAAAAATAATATTCAAAAAAGCTTTATAATTTCAGTTTGTTCAGGTCCAGTTTGTCAGCTTTCATCTCCAGAGAGAGGGAGATTATAATTTTTTTTCTTTATTTTTTTATATACAGGGTGAGGCATTTATCTTGAGACAACTGAATATCTCGGAAACTAAGTATTGTACGAAAAATGTCCAAAATCAAAAGTGAATTATTTCGCGGAGGAAATTCATTAGTTAAAAAATTACCCCCCCCCCCCCTGAGGGGAGGGGGAACTTTGAAATCTTAAATAGGAACCCCTATTTTTATTGATATATTCAGATTGTACACAACATTCGAGAACTGTTTTATTCTTGGTGTTCTTTCAATTGATGCAACCGTTTAGGAGATAGAGGCCCTGAAAGTGTGGAACCTTTTAAAGTTTTGAAGCCATCAGAAAGAAAAGACCAAGCATTACAATTGATGGTGTTGTGTTTCACCATATAATGCACATTCACACACCTTCACAGGTTATTGCAAAGTTTGGGTGGCCTGATGCCACAACCCCCCCTACTGCTCGGATTTGGCCCCTTCAGACTTTTGGCCGTTTGAAAAACAGTTTTCGTGGACAACACTTCGGTGATATGGAAAAGTTGAACAGGTTGTAAGGGTTTGGGTGAAAACAAAAGTCGGAAGAAGTTTTTCAAAATGGTTTCACATAGTAGATTCGAAGATAGCGCAAACGTATACAAAGCCGAAGACACTACTTGGAATAGATTTGATTTATTTCCAAAAAGCATTGTCACAAGAAATACCAAATTTTTATTTTGAAAAATAAACCTGCTATTAAGGACGAGGCATTACTTTTGGTAGAAACAAAGACAGACTAAATAGCAAGTTTGGTAATTAATTTATTTAACACCTACGCGTTTCGTGGAAACCACATCTTCAGGGTAGGATACAACTACGTTCAGTCAACGACAATCGAACAGTGAAGTGTACATTTGTTAGGATGGGACGAAAGCAGCGCTTTCACAAAGCTCGTCCAACCAGAATAAACTCCAAATGAAATACACTGAGGTAGCCAAGAAGCCTAACCAATCCAAGCGGTCTTCCATATTATACAAAAAAGAAAATAAGATTGACGATTATCAGAAACAAAATACAAACGAAATAAAAAACACAAGGAGAAACAAGATTATCACATCTTCCAGTAGTCCGGGAAAGAGACGTTGCTAATATCTTCAAAATTAACGTCAAGAACGTGCCTCGGTTTACGATACTTCGTATGCCAGTTCATATTCAATAAGTTCTTCAGTATTCCATTCACAAGTTTATTGTCGTGAGTCTTCATCTTCCGTATCATAATCAAAAGGAGATCCTGTATAAACTTTCCGATATGGGCCATGTTTAAATCCTTCTGTCCAGCTGAGCAATGGTCCTCAGGGTAACATTCTGGAATGACTGTAGTTCACTCCATCTGGTTTTACAGATAGTCGCCCACGCAGGCATGCCATAGAGGAGTATGGTCCGGATAATCGATTTGTACAGAAGTAGCTTGTTGTCAATGCTGAGGGCGCTGTTGCGACCCATGAGAGCTATGATACTGTACTTAGCCGTCTTCGCTTTGTTCAGAGCATAGGACATATGCCGGTTCCATGAGAGTCTTGAGTCAATGATAACTCCCAGATACTTGAAAATGTGGTTTGTGTACTTCGTAGTTGTATCCTACCCTGAAGATGTGGTTTCCACGAAACGCGTAGTTGTTAAATAAATTAATTACCAAACTTGCTATTTAGTCTGTCTTTGTTTCTATTGTTAGAAAGCAAGTAAGCCCATGATGCAACCTCTTGATATTACTTTTGGGATGACCTTTGTGTAGTCGAGCATTTGGTTCTTGTGTATTTACTTTCACCGTTAAGTGCATAATTCTTTACAAACTACCTATCCTCCTTTATCGCACTTTCCAGTGACGACTATAATTGCATGCAGATGCCATAAACTATTCATAGTTAAGGAAAACGTGAATTGCTCGATGGGCTTCCTCCAGGTGTACATAGACAGAAAAGCAGAGTGTAACAAAAAAAATTGGAATCCGTACAGTGCCGAGGAAAAGTTGAAAAAAAAAACAATTTCTCTTACTTTTGTGCTGTTTGAATAAAATGCGAAGTCCCAGTTCCTATTTTTATGCAGAATCTACTGATTTTTATGCCAAATTTGAAAGCGAATTGTTAAAATAAATGCAAATGAGATGAAAAAGCTGTTAATTCAAGAAATTCTAGGAAAAAGAAATCTCGAATATATAATATATGGATGCCTTACTTGAAAAATTGCAGGCGGCCCACATTATAAACATTCTAAGGGGTAAAACGCCTCATTTGACAGATTCAAAATCGTTTATGGTATTTGCCATGCGCAGAACTCTTAGTTTAAGTAAACAATCACTGCTTTTTATTCATGCAATCAAGTTTGATGAACTTAAGTTGAATTTTTAACAGCTTAGAAGTTTTTTAGAAGTTTGATGAAAAATGGCACGTGGGCTCCGGCGATCGCTTGAATAATTATTTTAATCCAGGCAATAACCGAATTTCTGCGTACGGAAAAATCTTTTTTCTTTTTGAGTGAATTTTTATAAGCTTCATAAAGTAATGTCCGAATTTTATGGTAGGAAAACACAAGGTGGACTAATGCAGCCTAAACAATCTCATTGCTGAAATCGACGAGGAGGAACTGGAAGATTGGATTGAAAGATATGCGCCAGCACTTTGATTAATCGACAAGGTGCAATGATTTAGACATTAACATACAGGGGATTTAATTTCCATTTCTAGTTATGGTCAGGATTATCGTTAGGAAAGATACCTACGATTCTCAAGGCACGTATTCAACTAGGGAATTTTGGCCGAACCACGGTTCTAGAAGAACCTACAGCAAGCCGGCATCGCTAAGAAAGCGAGTCAGACTTTTAATAGGTTCCTGGTGAATAACCTCGAACATTACATGGTGGATAGTTTCTTCCTCCCGATTACATATCCTACACAGGGATTTATCCAGATAGATGCTCATTCTGTGTAGGTGTTTCCGTAGCCGATCGTGGTCTGCTCTCACCTTTTCAGCATCTCATTGAACATGATGTAGTTGACTTCCCTTACTTTGAAATATCGCAGAAAGGTTATGGAACGATAGGTGTCGTTTTAGCACCTTACTTAACGAAGGTGTCAGCTACATCGTTACCTACAATTCCTTTATGTCCTGGTATCCATACCAATGTAACATTATTATTAAGGAGAGCCAGTTCCTGCAGAAGTTGTCTACATTTCAAAGTTAATTTGGATATTACTTTAGTTGATTTAATGGCTTTAAGACCCCTTTGACTGTCAACATAAAAAAGTTGGTCAGAAATATGTAAACACTGCAGACGTGAACTTGACGACATGTTTCGAATTGAGAGCGGAAGTGATGCAACATTCTTCTGCTGTGTGATTAGTAGGGTAACAAATTGCAACAAATGCAACTTCCTTTCACAATCAGTAAACAGCCTAAAACACACAAAAATCACATTATCATGAATAAGTGCCATACTGTGTTGAATTTAAAAGTGCATCAAAAATGCAACTTTTCTTGTTAATGCAACTTTTAATGTGTTTGTAACTTTATTCTTTATTGTAAATTTATCATCCGCTGTTCTATCATGACCTCTTCCTCCCCCTTAATGATTCTTTAAAAATTTCCTTTCTGTTCGAAAGTTGCAATAGTTTGCTCCTTTAGAATCTGCCTTCCATGTGGTCTCCATGTCGATATTTGACGTTAAGAACAAAATTTTCGATGAATGAAGAATTATACAATTGAAAGGAAGATATTGGACTTACTTTGCAACACATTGTCCCGTTGGTGATTCTCAGCATGATTTTCCAGACAAAATTGTTTTGGCTTTTTTATCAGCCGATATACCCTTATGCAAAGTGCGAAATAAGAAAATGAAAGAGCTCTTCACTTCTATGGACCATGTTCTTCCTTCAGAAACGACACTTCGATCACGTGTGGCTGTACTTGCAAACGAAGAAATATTACGAATCAAAAAGGAAGTTGCCAATAAGAAGGTTTTCTTTGTTACAAACGAAAGTGATGTTGGAGGCAAAAAATTCTTCAACTCACTACTAGGAACTGCAGACAATTCCACCACCACCTACTTAGTTGACTGCAACTTTTTTGCAACTTTTATAGTTTGTAAATGCAACTTTTTAGATTTTAGATGCAAGATTTTTGTTGCCCTAGTGATTAGATATCTAGCTGACAGCCTCAATTTCTTCATTCACAGCGCGCTGCTACAGAGGGTTGTCAAGGATTTATGGTAACAATCAGCATATGAGTAAGAATTCCTGAAGTGGGCCCCTCAAAAACAAACATGTCGTGAAATTTAAAACTTTTATTATAACTTGGTAGTACCTAATGGAGTATTAAAATTCCCAAAATATTTTTGAAAAATTTCCATTTGTTAAAAAGTTATAAACAAATACATTTTTTGGTACTTTTTGTTTAAAAAGTCATTTCGCAAGCTAATTTTATCAAATCTCTTTGAAATCTTAAAGATAACAAGTAAAACGTATACATTTCAGAACAAAATGTAAAAGAATGAGACAAAAAACTTTTGTGTGTAAAAATAATACATTTTTAACAAAAAAATGATTTTTTAAATGTTCTCAATCGATTTCAACAATTTTGAATTTGAAAAAAAAATTTGGTGATCTGTTTTTACGCGAATGCCATCAATTTTTGTCAAGCTATTCAATCGTACCACTGTCAGACTAACGTTCTAACCCCCATATTGATCCGTGGCATCCCCAGTTTGTACGGTACAGAGGTAAACAAGGTATAATTGCAACAAGACAAGGCGTCGAGTCACGCCGCGGGTCAATTCGCTTGCTCCTGGAACGATTGCAAGAACATACCGGAATCCGCTCTATTCCATTCAGTCAAGTCGCCGGACGCATCAGCTATGAATTTATGTGGTTTTGGCCTAATTAAACGGGCCCTCGAAAATAGACGACCGCAGTTAAACAGTGAAGGGTCTTTGGAAAGCGTGTCGACAGGAGTGTTTACGAATTGATCTTGGTATTCTGTGTTCCAACCTGCTGCAGTGGAAACTGCGATACCGGACAATAGCAGCGATGCATGGCTACCAGATTTAACACACTCGATGGTGGCGAAAGGGGTTCTGGCACTCTGTAACTTATTACCTTAGATCCCTAACAAACCTCTGTAATACTATTTACTGAGTTCAGAGAGAGAGAGAGAGAGAGAGAGAGAGAGAGAGAGAGAGAGAG
>JAHWFO010012261.1:1146237-1204459 GCA_023313115.1 Rhysida immarginata | reverse complement strand
AGAGAGAGAGAGAGAGAGAGAGAGAGAGAGAGAGAGAGAGAGAGCAATTGTTGATGCCCGCTTAGCTGATGTCTCTGTGATTGAAGTTGCCAGTTTATTTGCGGTGCAAAGTTTTATGACAGCATATATAGTTTCAGGAGAAACGTCGTCTGATAAGCTTAAGCGTGTACGACACAGTTAACTGAATAAAACAGACTAAAGGACCTCGAGAAGAATTATATCCCGGAATAAGAAAACAATTGCTGTGAAAGTGACTGCACAGCTCAATCTCATTCTTCCAAAGCCCGTGTCCACAAAAACTGCGAGGAAGGAACTCCACAAGCAAAATAATCTCAGGCGAACTGCAATTACCAAGTACTAATGACTGATATCAATGCTCAGAAGAGGAGAGAGTGGTGCAACACCTTTAAATCATGGACTATCGATCAATGGAAGACCGCAATGTGGTCCGATGACTTGAGCTCACACTGTTCCCAATCACTGGACGTGTTTACGTGTGGCCAACTCCGTCCCAAACATACGATCAAGACTGTCTTGTGCCAACGGCAAAATAGGGTGAAGGCACAGTCATGGTTTGAGCAGCCCTGGTTTGGTATTCTGCAGCCCTATCATCATGAGCTCTATTCACTGCCAGTGACAATGTACAAATTTTGGCCGACCATGTGCAGCCACCCCATAACAATGGACACATTGTTTCCTGAAGACACCACCATTTACCAGGAAGATAAAACTCCGATTCATAGAGCTGTAATAAGAGTCACTATGGTCAATTTTGGAGAACGTTAAAGTTATGCGCTTGTTGCTAGTAAATTTTGAAGGAGTCAATTTATCATAATAATCATTGGGTCTCCTTTTGCCTTCAATACTGCGGCGATTCTTCTTGGCATTAAATCCATGAGAGTTGAAAGGTGATGCGAGGAATCTGACATCATGCCTGATGAATAGCACTGTCCAGCTGTGTGAGATTTGATGGTTGTGGAACCAGCTGCCTGATGGCTCTTTCAACTTCGTCCCTCAAATGCTCAATTGGATTGAGATCTGGTGATTGTGATGGCCACCTAAGCTAGGTAAAAGTCTCGCTCATGTTCTTGAGACCACTCATGCACAATACGAGCACCGTGGCATGGAGCATTGTCTTGTTGGAAGAAGCCATCTCCATTGGGATACGCCATGAACATGATAAGATGAACTTGATTATCAACGAAACTTAGGTAAGTTGTGCTATTCAGACGTTGTTCCACACGAATTAAAGGGCCCAAATCATGCCAGGAAAACACACCACAAACCATAACACTGCCCCCACTAGCTTAAAGGGTTGAACTCGTGCAAGTGGATCCATGCTTTCATGCCGTTTCCGCCCAATTCTCACTCTGCCATCTGCATGATGCAACTGGAAACAAGATTCATCGGACCAAATGACTTTTTCCCGATGCGCGACTGTCCAATCCTTGTGTTCCTGTGCGATTTGGAGACGTTTTATCTTGTTAACTGCAGATCTTGGCAATGGTGTTCGAACTGTAGGGTGAACTGTGCATTCAGAACTCGCTTGAGAGGATTCCTGATTAAGATGTACAGTAATTTGATGCACTGTTGTCCGAACATTGACTAGTCGCTGACGGCCACAACTCGCACGTTCAGACCCAGTTTTCCGTCTGACAGTCCAGACTTTAAACACTTTAACAACAGCTGCTCTTGAATATTTAACGAATGTAGCTGTTTTGCTGATACTCGCTCCATGGCTCCGAGCGCCAACAATCATCCCACGTTCAAGGGCTGTTAAATGGCGTCGTTTACCCATAACTTCAGAAACAAATCATTTCTACTATCATGGTAAAACACAGTTTCTGGCTTTTATTGTTTAAACCTGCTTCTCTGTTTATAATGGTCTTGCCCTCTAGCAACTTCAGCGCCAAATTTGCCAAATTATTATCATAATAATCTGGCCACTCAGTGCAAATAGAAGAGACTACATAATGTAAACTTCACCCGGCCCGTTGTATGTGAGTCGCAGATAGGGAATTCTTCTTTCCAAACCATCAGAAAGTTGATGAACGCTCGTACGAAAGTAATAAACTGGAATAATGGAAAAATTGGGCCTCCACCTTGATTATCTTGTAGTCTTTAGGACACTTGCAGACAGCTTTTCTTTCCCGTGTTTGTGGTGGCCCAGATGGTAGAGGCGACGAGCGTGAAACTCGTGGTCGCTGGTTCGAACCCAGGTCGCGGAATTTCTCCTTCCGTTTTTTCCATTAATATCTTTACCTTATGTTTAGAGCATTATCTCCAATTTCAATTTATTATTTTTCAGAATGTATAACCTTTTTCCAGCTTGCAGGTGTCCAGACACCCACTGTTGACTAAATTAGGGATTTTCATTTTGGATCCGCTTCACTTACCAGACACATGGTTTTTGTCAGATATGGATCGGGAACACCCTTGGTTAAAATCCAATGCCAACTGTTGCACAGTAGATTTCCTGTTTCTCCGTGCATGTGGTTTTAAACGACGGTGATCGCACTCATGATTGATTGTCTTTGAATCACAGTTTTCTCTTTTAGACAAAGACTGTGAAAAATTTTATCCAAAGAATCTTAATATATCGCATCTTTAGAGAATCCAGTCAGCTGCTTCGTTGTTTCAGTTGTGACTCCAGCTAGACGACACCAACCCTGATTTCCCTTTTCGAAGTCAGTTTGGTCCTTCTTTTCTCCCCAGGGAGATCAAGTTCTACGACTAGACTCACAAAACACCTTCTTAAATAAGTACACAGTTCAATCATGACCTCAAACTATAAAAACGGATTAAAACAAATTTACTTATATTTCACACACATTTCTAATTCATTGGCCAGTGCGTGTATGGTTTGCGTTTATTTTGCATATCTTCACAACTGTTGATTAGATAAAAAAAAAAAATAAAGCAAATTTTGTTAGTAAAATATTTGTTTTTAAAATCTGTCGCTTTTCAGCGTCCATGCGCGGTTAAGTCTCAAGGTCTCGATCGTTCGTAAACAAGACGCCTGAGGTGCTTTTACGGTCGGAAGCAGTCTCGGATGATCACTGAGAAATCAATATGGAAAAGGAGAGCCTGAAGAGAAAAACAAGAACGAATGCATTCTTTTTATTTTTAAATAAGTAAAGACGATTGAGTTACTTCAATTTTAGAATAACGAGCTAAATTTAGAAAATTTTGTTTTTACATTATTTAATACAATCTGCATAATGTGCAAGCGTTGTTTATTTAGGAATAAATATCCCCATATAAGTCTCAGACAGAATTACTTTTTAACAAAATGTAATTTGTGATGTACCTGAAGTTGTATATGTGATACAAAATGTATATGTGATGAATTTTAGGTCTGGCAAATGCCCGGAGAACGCTTCATATTGCTCACGGCGAAGTTTGGAGGAGGCGGTATTATGGTATTATGGCGCTTTCATGGTTTGGATTGGGCAACTTGTTCCAGTAGCAACTGACATTTGAACAATTTTGCACTGCCAAAATTGTGGCAACAGTTTGGGATTGGACCATTCCTGTAAGAATCATGACAGGAATGGTTTGAGGAGACAAGGGTTGAAGAAATACCAATGATGGGTCTGAAGAGCCCCCAATATAAATACCAATGATGAATTGGAGTGACGACTACGGCCTAATTCACCCAGTAAGTGCGACTGAACTCGTCAACGCTCTTGGGGAAGAATGGCATACAATTCTGAAATTCTCTACCACCATCTGGTGGAAAGTTCCTCGGAAAGTAGAGGTCGTGATAAAACCATAGCGAGATTCAAGACATAGTCATTTTCGTAAAATCATAGTTGCAGTACAAAATTATAGATTTCTAGAAAGTCCTGATCTTAGTGAATACTTAGCATATCTTATCTTGTACAGAAGGTAGATTATCGCGGAACGATAATCTGCGGCACTTACTCCTTCGAGGGAGTTTTGCGCCATCCCAGTAACTAGCAACTGCTACAAGATGACAGTAGCAGCTGGGACCGACGGCTTAACGTGCCCTCCGAAGCATGGATACTTAGCATAAGTAAAGCTTTAAACATCAATCAAGGTCCCTTATCACAAAAATTGGTCGTACAGAAGAATTCGCTGACTTAGTATGTGGCACTGTCAGTTCATGATATTTCGGGCTTGTTAAACCTATCCAAGTCTACCGTGAGTAATATTTTAGAATAGAAGCGTGAATTTCTGCAGTGACAGACATCAAAAAGTCACTGACAAAGATCGGCGAGTGCTAGAAGACTCTCCGGGATAATCGGTTTGCTTTTGAGGCCAGAATCACTATGGAAGTTGGACAAGCATTAGGCACTGGCGATAAATCTAATATCACAATGCCAAATACTCAACGAAGGTTAAAGCTATGCAAAGCTCGTGGCGACTGAACTTTGACAATCTGTAGGTCGCACGTTTTATATGGAGAATGCGGTTCTGGGACAACTGCCTCCCGTTCAATTGCCCACCAAAACAAATGAAAACAGTAAAAAATGAAATTCTGTTTTTATTTTTCATATTTTGCATTTTAATTTGAAATTCCAAGCTTTTCAGTTTAAAACTTGGTACAAAAGCTAAACTCTTTCAGAAATGGTAATAGAGAGATTCAGTAATGAAATGTTTGAGGGAAGTAATAGGCGATTTTTATTTTGAACAGAAAGCATATGACTAGTTGATTAAGTGAAACACATATAAAACGTCAGCAAAATTAGCTTTTTATAACATAGCTGGGTTCGTTTCTTTCCTAGTCCTATTATGTACGAAGTATTTTATTATTACATGTACATTAGTACGAGGGGCGTTCAAATTTTACCTGGACGTTATTTTTTGTAAATTTCAATGTCGTAAAAATCTAAACTTTGATTGTTGGGATGGCATCTACCGCCTGTCATGCAAATGCAACACCACTCATCCGGTTGCATGACAACAGATTGTTTATTTAAACAGCGATGTGCCGACCAAAGTGGAACGACGAATAATCATTAGAGCGTTGATCTCACTCTTCACCTGACGAATCTCCATCTCGAACTCTTCCTTCGGGGTGGATACTTGGAGGAGCCGGAGGATCTCTTGTAACATGAGGAGATGGCGACGTGGACGACGAGCAGCATCTAACCCAATCTTCCGAAAGAACCGTTTGATTTTGGTTTTCAGTTCTAACCACGAAGCAAGCGTAGGAGGCACATTATGAAGATGTTTTTCAACGAACTGAGCGAACGTTCCCTTGTATTCCTCTTCGTCGAGCAGAGAAACATTCAGAAACCAATTGCGATGGACTTCAGAGCCAGTAGATGATGCTGGAAATGGAGGATTCCATGACCACATGATGGCACTGTGGTCGGAGAATGAACATGGAATTACCTCCATTTTACCCGGCGAACCAGCAAATGCATTGTCAACGAGAAAAAGGTCTAATCTTGATGTAGTGGGCCCTTGATGGAAAGTAACCCAAGCTGACTACTTTGTGGATGGTGTGTCCATAAGTCGAACAATGCATTTTGCTGGCACAAACGATACACATGACCAGACGAGAAGATGTTGTTGTCGTCTGGATGGCAGTTCAAATCTCCAGCAATCACCACAGGCAACGATGAACACAAAAAGTTATTTAAGTCACTGAAAAACGTTGGTTTCTCTGCTGTTCTACATGGTGCATAGACATTAAGCAATCGGAAATTGACACCAGATGTTGAAATGTCCAAAGAGATTACCCTGTACTCGCAGTCATACACACAGTTCGACACCGAGTGGAGGGGTTGAAGATGATGGAGGCAACCCCTTTCCCATTTGGTGACGAAGAGTTGATAAAGAATTGTCCGTTGGTGTATTGACTGCGAAGGCCCGGAAGGTCGTAGCACTGTTGTGAAATGGCGAGTTTTACTTCTTGAAGTAACAAGATGTCCGGCCTGTACAGGGCAATGAACGATGACAACACCGATTGCTTAAAAGAGGAACCAAGAGAACGCACGTTCAGGGAGATGACCTTCATTGAGGATGTTTAATGGCGCACCTACTGACCTGTATCCGGTTGAGACTTGGGCTGCTTCTCTCGTCCCTGCTGCCACGATCCCGTCTGGATTTTTTCTTGCGGGGACTTCTCGTCCTCACAAGATGATCCTGCTGTTTCTGTGCTGATGGAAGCGAGGTCACAGCAGAAGATGTCATCCTGGAAGGTGACGACGTATTAATAGTCCGCGCAGGCTGTGATGTTGTTGACTGCTCTGGTGGAGGAAGAGCTGGAAACTCCTCCACTGAAAAGGCGGATTCTGCTCCTATTGAAGCATCTACGTCGTCATCTCCAGAAGCTTCGTCTTCACCCATCGACACATCCAGAGATGACTGAGGAAGAGGTGTAATCTCTGGGAGCTTGGAAGGAGGTAACGATGTCTGCTCTTTCCTGGGCTCCGAAGATGTTGCTAGAGACGAAGATGGTCGAGGTGGTGGGGCCATCATCTGCTTATGCACCTTTGGAAGAGTCAAAAGAGCCGGTGTAGCTTGGCTCTTCCGCGATGGGGATGACGGCGACGAAGCTCTGGTTGTCACTGGAGACTTGGCCGGTGATGACATCATGGCTTGCTGCTGGGACGACATTCCTTTAGGCAAAGCTGGAACATCTGCTGGCGCTGCAAACACCCTCTCCGGGCACTGATGATATTTGCTTACGATGCGGTTACATGCATCGCAATTCTTGAGGAGAGGGCAGTCTTTCCTGACATGAGACGTTTTCTTGCAGTACCAGCAGCACTGCCTTTGACCCTTGTATGACACGCGGACTTTGTTGCCGTGCATTACAAGGTTCTCTGGAATGTCCCTCTGAAGGTTCATGTCGACTATAATGTCACCAGTCTTCTGCAGGGGAGAATCCGGATGAGTTGGGTAGGCTACTTTCTTCACCTGCCCGTAGTCGGACATGTAACGTTTCAGGTAATCTTCTTCCATCAGCGGCGAGGCGCTGCGGATAAAGATGGGTAGATATCCGGGCTCAGCATAAAGCAAGCGGACGGTGGTTTGTCCAACCTTGACGAAATCCGCAAACACGACGCGGTCTGCTTTGTTCCGCTGTCGACAGAGCATCCTCCACTCATTGGGAGAAAGTCTCTGGACGACAGAAACAGCAGGATCACCAGATGGTAACACGGATGGGATGCCCATCTTCAAATATAGTTCTTTCATAAACATCCCGGCTATTGGTCCGTCGGCAACCATGTTCTCCATGGCTTAAGAGTAGAAAAGTTCGGGGGGGGGGGGTGAAACCTCCCCCGGGGGTCGCCGGGGTGAGGGTCACTCGAAGTCACAGTCACTCACGCACGCGTTGGTTGGTTGGTTGCGGCGTGAATAAATTTTAAAGTCCAAGAATTCATTCACACAATGACTACGAGGTCTATTCAAGATAGGTCATGGTCTTCCGTCCATCCTTCATTAGTCGCTGGTATAGTCACTCTCCCTCTTCCTTTCAGATCCTCCGCTTTTATTTCCCCTGGTTGGATTCTGGGCCGATTCTGCGCTGTGCAATCTCCAATCAGCTTTCGAATCGGCCTCTCTCTCTTCCACCAATTGTCTTTTCTCTGGTATTGCTTCGTTTTTCCGCCTGTTCTATTCTTCTTCGGGGGGACGGCTTCCTTTCTTCTTTCTTTCTCCCTTGTCAAATCTTCTTTCACTTTTTTATCTTCGCTACCTCCTTCTGGATTTGACACCATCCCGCCGCCGAACCCGCGTCGAAAATCGTCTTTTTTCGATCGCGGTCTTTTCTCCTTCGTTTTTTTCTTTCTTCTGACTTTCTGAAACAATACAAATATTTTTATTAGTTGAAGTGAGGTTGGCTTCCCTATACCTTTTTCTATTTATCTCTGTTGAAACCTTAGAGTCTTTCCTTCAACTAACATCACTTCTTTCTTCTCTATATTTTTTCCCATAAAATATTTTCGTTCTATATCCAGCTTTCTTTTTTTCATCGCTTGCTGGTTTCCTATTTCTCTGCGAATAGATTTTTCCTTCTATCTTCTTCGCTTTGCCTTCTTCCTCTTCTGAAGCATTTTTGGAGAGCTCGATGCTGCTTGTAACTTTACCACAGTTTTTCTGCTCCTCTATCTTCGCTTCTATTATCATTAATCTACTTATTATTTCTTTTAACAGCGTTTCTCTATCTTCACTGTTCTCTGTTTGAATTCCTCTGCTGTCTTTCTTCGCAAATTCAAACTTCTCTATATTTCCGTTTCCAGCTTCATCTTCTATCTAAACCTGTACTCCTATATCTTTTTCCATCTTTTGCTTAGAAGCTGCGTGCATCTTCAGCTTTATTTCTTCTATATGCCTAACTGAAGTACGCTTTCCTTCTTCTACTCCGACAGCTTGTTCCTTTATCTTCTGCGTAGAAGCTGCGTATATCCTTGAACCTCCATTTTCTATATGGCTGACTGAAGCACGCTTCCCTTCTTCTACTCCGATAGCTTGTCCTCTTATCTTCTGTGTAGAAGCCGCGTATGCCGTACGCTTTCCTTCTTCTACTTCGACAGCTTGTTCTCTTATCTTCTGTGTAGAAGCCGCGTGTATCTTCAAATTTCCATCTTCTATATGGGTAACTGAAGTACGCTTTCCTTCTTCTACACCGACGGCTTGTTCTTTATCTAAACCATCTTTCTGTATTTCCTCAGCTTCTTTCTGTAGGCATTCTTCAAACATCTCTTCGTCCATCATCTGCCATTCTACCGCCTTCTCTAAAGCCTTCAATACTTCTAATTTCTTCTCTATTCCGCTATTAACAATTATCTTCTTATAACGGCTTATCTTTTTACTTCTAGAACCTTCATTGCTAACCCTTTTGCCTTCAGGAGCTTCGCTATCTTCTATTACTTCTTACTGGCATTAAGGTTATTGATCCATGTCACCGGCTCTATATTTCTATGGAGTTTCTTATCCTGCTTTCGCAATACCTTGCTAGAGCTGTCCAGAATCGGTGTGACACTGCTGGCCTCCGGAATCTTCCATTTTAATCCTTTTTCGAGGTTAATAACTTTTCTGCCAGTATTCACTATACCACAAATGACTATCTGAACCTCCTTTTTAATTTGACTCAAAACTCCTAATTCAATCCTGGTGTCGACAACAACTCCGGAATTCCTCTCCGACGGGTTCACCCAACTAGTCACGCGTTGGCGCAATGCTTGGAAAGGAATGGGGACTATGTCGAAAAGTGAATAGTGCATTACATAGAGGACAAATGTGTGTATAAGATACAAAAAGAATCTTGAAAATCGGTTAACAAATAAAAGAGTTACAGCCATGGAGACCTTATTTATCAATCGCCCCTCGTACTTTAATCCCCCTGTATCTCTGTGGGGGTTGGCTTGCGACACCATGTTCATATGAATAAAAATGCTTCTTTAGACATGTTCTCTCACGTGTATGAATACTTACCATTTATTTCCGGACACTCTGTATATTATGATACAAATCCTAGTTCTTTTCATTGTATTATATCTATAAAATTATTGTTTTTTGTATGTCTTTTTAAATAAATGTTTGTTTTCATAACGTTAGGATCGGCCTCGGTGGCTCAGTGGTTACGTGATCGCCTTTGATGCCCGAAGACGCGGGTTCGATCCCGGCCGAGGACGACGAGGATTTTTTCAGGGGGAAAATCCTGAGATCACGCACTTCTTTCGGAAGGGAAGTAAAGCCGTTGGTTCCGTGTAGTCGTTTGCCGGCTGTACGTTAAAGAATCCTTGCGAGGCAAAATTTGCGGCCCCTATATCGCCGTCCTGAAATGACCATAGCAGTTGAAAATAAACCAAACTAATCATAACGTTAGGTAGGTTAAGATAGGAACCGGACAAGATGGAACTCAGCGTCTTGTATTGTTAAATAATATCACTTCTTTTCCTGAATGTTTTTTTAAATGAATATTTTACTTCTATAAAATGAGATACTCATTAGTGATGGGCGATATTTGATATGAGGGGCAGTCATAAAGTTTTAATTATCACTTTGAAAAAATCAAGCTGTGACCATGAAACTTGGTGATGGTGTTAATCCTTCTCTACATATTCACCCTTCAATGCGACACATTTTTCCCTACCGTGGATGATTTGGCGGAGACCTTGGTTGTAGAAGTCTGCAATTTGGCTGTTCAGGAAACGTTACACCTCGAAAATCACCTCGTCGTCATTCTGGAAATGCCTGCCACGCAATGGTTTCTTCATCCGAGGAAAGAGGAAGAAGTCATTGGGAGCCATGTCAGGAGAATACAGGGGGTGAGGCAAAATTTGATAGCCCAAAGAAGCAGCATGTGTGAGCGTGTCCTGTGCAGAATGAGCTGGGGCGTTATCGTGGAGCAAAAGGATCCCCTTGGACAGCAGCCAGATGTTGAAAACTGACCCATGACTGATTTTCACTTTTTTCCACTATCGTCTCGATTGTGATACGCCGGTTTTTGAGCGCTAGAGCCTCCACTTCTCTTGCGATTCCCAGTTTTTCATGGAAGATGGTCTGCCACTTTGTTGTTTGTTATTCAGTCTTGTTTGTCCACACTGGAAGTATCTGCACCACCTAACCACTGTGTCATATGATGGTACAGTGTTGCTGTAGAGTTCCACCAACTCAGCATGGATTGTTGCAGACTTGTTCCCCTTTCAAATGCAGAAAACGAATCACCGCACGATACTCCATTTTATCAATGGGCTGCACCATTTTGATTTGGTCCCTCTAGCGGCATTCTATGGTACTGTGGCGTGGGGATTTCACTATGTACTATAGGACTGCTGATATATACTCACATACAAACAAAAAATTAATTACGTAACTTTATTTTTTCGAGATGATAATTAAAACTTTATGACTACCCCTCGTACTAGTATCGTTAAGATACATTCTACGCAGGTACACAAGTCTTCAACCCTGTCCATGAAACGAGTTTGACACCGTTTTTCTCCCACGTGACAGAGGGCGCTGCGGTGCCATGTAGGTAGAACTTACTGTGTATTTACATTGGGGAGTATGCTATTCTAATGTTTTACTCTTGTATTTTCTTATTATTTTTTTTATTTTACTGCATTTTTTAAATAAGTGGTGTCTAAACATATATACAAAATCAAGTGACAATTCAAACATTTTATTTTCTATAATTTTGACAATTTTCGGTGGCTTTTTTGTTTTTCAATGTGTTTGTTTCCTCTGTTTATAGATCTAATATAAAAATGCATTCTTATGGTAACGTAGAATTTTGTCACAAATTTTAGGATGTCAATTTGGTAGGCGTTGCATCCAATAGGGAATTTGGAAACCTTATTATTGATTTCTTCCAAAACGAGCAACACCAAATCCCCATACATTGGGCTGCACTTCAAAACATTCCCCATGCATCTTTCTATTGCCAGTAATTGATGATACAGCAATAGTACATGATTTTTGGATCTAAAAGTGAATCAAACTATGAAGGAATACACGTGTTGAAGTGGAAATATCTCACGTCGTGCTACAGTAGCGCCCTCAAGCGTAGGTCAGAAAAAAATTGCCTCGCCTTGGCAGGAACTTGGGTACCTGGGTAGAATGTATCTTAGTATCGTGTATTAAAAGTTTATTCCATACACATCAGGTTTCTGTCCTGTTTTATGAGGGGGCATAAAAATTATTAATCGGATAGTGTCAAATATGAAAACCAACTGGTGATGGGTTGAGTATTTCTAACATTTTTCACTGTAGAGTTTATTTTCAGAGTAAAGACCAGTTATTGAATCATAGACTGAAATCTATAATTGAGAACTATTACGAGTTGCCGAGGATTGATTTCCTGAGTGCAATTGTCCACAATGTTTAATTGTTTTCTTGTGGACAATTGCTTTTTTACATTTCAATAAATACATGGCTTTAAAAAAGGATTTAAAGATAATAATTGTTACAAAATTTCTTTATTGAAAAGCAGCTAATGATATTGACACTTTACCCGAATATCTGACATACTGTATATATTGCATGGTATAATTATGTAATGTAAAACATTAATGGGATTTTACTGCCGAAAACGTGGCCCGTATAGAAAGCCATCTCTTCACCAACCTAACCTAATGAAAATCAAGATGGGTATTAGTGATGGGCGATACATTGGTACGCATATTTTATAGTCATCGATACTGTCAAAATTTTCGCATTTGATACTATCCGATATTAGAATTTTATGTCTCCTCATAAAGCAGGATAGAAATCTGATGTATATGGAATAAACTTTTAATACACGATACTGGTATCAAATATTGGCCATCATTAATGAGTATCTCATTTTATAGAAGTAAAATATGCATTTAAAAAGATATACAAAAAAGAATAATTTTATAGATCCATACACTATGCTTGCTTAGTAGAAAGAATTAAACGGATTTGTCTCATAATATATACAAAAGATTTATTATTTAAAATAACCTCCTGAAAACATTTCTTTTTTTTGCATTAAACGAATTATATTGCCGAAAACATCTCTTTGTGTCGAATGTCCAAATGTCGGTGAAATGCAAGTATTTCTCCGTCGGTGAAGGGTCCGTTCGGTCAAGTGTCCGTCGGTCAAATGTCCGTCGGCCAAATGACTGGGTACTGTATTAATTCTAAACTTTTTCAAGTGTTCATTTTTACTGTATATTCACATTCAGATATTGAAGAATTTCACCAAAAAAAGAGCCCGAGCAACGCCAAACTGTTAACCAAATGTTGTTCAGTAACATTTCTTTCAATGAAAAACTCGTATTATAAAACATAAAATTATTACTACCGTATCAAAAGTCATGGGACACCATCACTTTAATAGAAACACTCAAAAATATACATATTTTAATATCTTGTTGGTCCACCTTTTGCTGGTAGCACAGCTTCTACTCTCTGGGGCATATTGTCCACAAGGTTTTGATACGTTTCGACAGGTAATTTTCGCCATTCCGCCGTAAGTGACTTGGAAAGTTCGGTCACGAATTTCGGGCGTTCCGCATAAGTGCGCAATCGACGTTCCAACACGTCCCACAGATGTTCGATGGGGTTCAGGACGGGGCTCTGGGCAGGCCAGTCAAGTTCTCGAAACCCCTTTTCATCAAACCATGTGCCTACAGCCCTTACTTTATGGCAAGGTGCGTTATCGTGCTTAAACAGAAAAGGGCCATTGCCAAAGTGCTGCCAGAGGGATGGGAGTGCTGCGTTGTCCAGAATGTCTTGGTAACGCTCTGCGTTTAGATGTCCGTCCACAGAAACGATTGCACCAACCCCTACCATGAAAAGCATCCCCCACACCATCACTGACCCTCTGCCAAACTTCGCCGTGGGCACAACACAGCTTGGCAGATAACGTTCGCCATACCCAAACCCGTCCATCCGATTGCCAGATGGTGTAGCGGGACTCATCACTCCAAACAACCATTCGCCATTGATCCAGAATCCAATGTCTTCGCTCTTTGCACCATTGCAATCTCCTCGCTTCGTTGCTGGTGCTGATGTGAGGTTTGTGGGTTGCCGCTCTGCCATAAAATCCCATTGCATGCAGTTCCCTGCGAACAGTCAGGGTGCTCACAGTTGTTCCCGTCAACTCTATGAACGATCTTGTCAGTCCATCAAGCGATGGGTGACGGTTTGCAGTGACCACTTTACGAAGAGCCCTTTGGTCTCTGGCCGACATGATCTGGGCTCTTCCAGTCCTAGGCGGAACACTTGTGGTGCCTTTCTCTTTCCTTGTCCGGATGACGTTGTGAACGGTCGATTTCGGGATGTTTATGAGGGTTGACGTATCTCTAACAGTTTTGCCTGCGAGATGGCACCCAACAACTGTACCTCTTTGTAAGTCTGAAAGCTCTTTTTCTATGAGACATTCTTACAGCATTCACGCAAGCATCATCTCATAATAGCGTACTCTCTGTTATGTAGTGCTGGGAAGAATGCCAACAGTGAAATTGCAAAGGATTGTCTCATTTTCATTCAAATCAGGGTTGTCCCATGACTTTTGATAGGGTAGTGTATAAGAACTATAAACGTTATAATATAAATATAATATATGTACCTATTTAGCTTGTATGTACCTATTAATATAAAAGTAAAAAATACGAGGGTTGTTCAAGAATTTTTGCCTCCTGGTCCGTAACTTTTTTATTTGTTAACCGATTTTCAAAATTATTTTTGTATCTGATACTTACATTTGTCCTCTGTCTAATGTACTATTCACTTTTCGACATAGTCTACATCCCTTTCCACGCATTGCGCCAACGCGTGAATAATCGGGTGAACCCGTCGGAGAGGAATTCCGGGGTTGTTGTCGACATGAGGATTGAATGGCATCTTTCACCTCGTCGTCAGAACGCAACCCATGTCACTTAAGGTGCTCTTTCTTCTTTGGGAAGTGGTGAAAGTCGCAAGGTGCAAAGTCTTTCATTTTTGAACTGGAGTTTTTCATCTTTGAACTGTAGGCGCTGCAATGCCACTGCTGTGTAGCGATTGCATGCGGGCGGGCGTTATCGTGCTGCAACAATTCTTGGTGCCACTTGTTGTTAATTTTCAACAGTTCGTCGAAGGAGTCAGTCGTTTTCGAAGAGGCCGTAGCTACAGCCGATTTCCCACAAAAAATTTGTTAAGTTTTATTCACTTGTAAGTAAAATGTGTCACCAATATTTCGTGATAACTGTCGAAATATAGAAAGATCGTAGATCAACTGTGAATATTCTATTTTGATTGGTTTATCGATGAGTTGTTTTCTTACGAACATGTGCTTCATGTTGTCATTAGATTTTCTATGGTGCTAGATAATGTTCAAAGTTACCATTTTCCTAAGTTGGGAGTGTTTCAATTTCCTAGTCTTTTCTCAAGGAACATCAAAAGAGAAAAAAACTAACAAAGTCGCTATTTTGAAGCAAATCAACTTCAGATTATAGAAACAATAGAATGGCTTTCTATAATGCACAAGCACCATATGCGCCATCCACTTGGATAACGTCCGTTTTACTTGTTTTGCATGTAGCAACTAGAAGCCAAAAGTTGAGATCAAAAGTCAACCTAAGAAAAATTAAGTGTTGTCTCATTATGTTGTTTCCCACGTCCCATCTCTAGTGCAAAAGGTATCGGAAACAAGAAGGATGTAGGCGGATATGGCAAGAGCAGGTCCATTCTTCTGCTCCCTCTATGATGTCGGGCGATTTGGTTCCCGTTAATATTCAATATCTAAAATTGACATATCTATTATCTATAGAATTTTCGATAGATATTAATTTCCCCTTAATTTAAAATTATAATTCTTGTTTTCGATTTTAGGTCTTGAATTTCTCCTTGGTAAGATAAAGTATGGTATGTTAAAACATCTTATGTTTAATTAATGATTATAATTTAATAGTTATTCATTAAAAATAATATCAATATTCATAATTATTAAAATGGTATCTTAAAGTTCTGATCACAGCTTTTCCTTCCAGGTGGTATTACAACGGATGTCGATGGAATTGCGAAATTTTATTATTCAAGATGTAATCATCAAAGTCATGTTTTGATAGATAACGATTATCTAACTATGAAATTCTCAAGATGTATGTACATGTAACTCGATTTCTCGCTAGCTCGACCTTGACATCATGCTTATCGAACGACTCATTTAATGACCCCCATTAATCAATGTTTACCATTATCTCAACTTCAGTTGTCCGACGTGTTGGGTAAACTTTTATTCTTATCTCTAAAACACAGAGGTATACAAGTTATTCAACTCTACACACTTTTTTTTACATTTTCACATTTTATTGTACACAAAACTAGGATTGTAAAACTGGTTTGCAATGCAATGATGTTTGCGGGTCATTCCAGATCAGTTCAACCAGGCCAGGTAACCCACCACTTCAGATTTTTACGAAATTTTTTTTACAGATTGCTATGGCCAAATTATAAAATCATATCAAGTTTTTGTGGTCTAGGTCAAATGCCTTCTGAAAGGAGTAATATAATATTAATTTAGATTATAGGACAGAATCTTTAGTAACTGGCCTGCTGTTGCACATATTCAGTTTCGTTTTCAAAAAAGTAGTACACTCATCCAGAGCCTCTTGTAACTGCAGTACTTACTTTGGCAATCATATTATACAGTGGTACATAACAAATTACTTCTCAAAATCGGCCATGGCCCTCAGTTCCCGGCAGCCAGATTGTCCCTGGTTACGTTGGCAGCCAGCAAGACATGAAGGCAGAGGGTGCTAAAAATATCCGGTTCGGACCTGGCCACCACAAGACACTGACCCTGGCTACTTATAACGGACGTTCGCTTTCCTCAGAGAGTCGTCTGCAAGAACTAGAAGAAGAATTGGATAGGATCAACTGGGATATCATTGGACTCTGCGAAATAAGAAGAAAAGGTGAAGATAAAATTGAGCTGAACAGTGGGCACGTACTATACCACAGAGGAACAACCAACGGAAGAGTTAGTGGTGTTGGATTCTTATTCATAAGAAATGGAAGAATCAAATCATTGAGCTTGATAGTGCCTCCGACAGAATTGCAAGATTGGTCATCCAATTGTCGAGAAGATACAAGATACAGATCATACAGGCCTACGCACCAACCACAAGCTACTCTGATGAGGAAGTCGATGATTTTATGAGGAAGTTAGCAAGATGAACCAAACAGGAAACTATTACCTTAAAGTCGTTATGGGCGACTTTAACGCCCGTATCGGAGAAAAAAAAGAAAGGAGAAAATTTACTTGGTAGTCATGGTTATGGCACAAGAAATGAAAGAGGAAACAAACTGGTGGAATTTGCAGAGTACGAACAACTGTACGCCATGAATTCCTTTTTCAAGAAGAAACCCCAGCGTAAATTGACTTGGAAAAGCCCAAATGGAGCAACTAGTGAAATAGATTACATTCTGGCAAATAGGAAGCACTTGATCCAAGACTGCACTGTTCTCAACAACTTCAACACAGGAAGCGACCACAGACTGGTAAGATGCAAGCTTGTTCTAAACACGAGAACAGAAAGACGAAAACTTTTCAGGAACACAAAGAAGATAATCAACATTGCACGCCTGCAAGAACGCAGAACGGAATTCCAGCTAGAACTGCGAAATCGCTTTGAAATCTTACAGAGCGGCATCCAGGAAGATGACATCACAGATATTAACAGGACACTAACTAAACACTTAAAAGAAGCAGCGGAAGTAGTAGCTGGAGAACAAGTTTCCAAACCACAGACGAAACTCACAGAAGAAACGAAGAAATTAATGAAGAAACGAAGAGAAATGAAGACAAAAAGAGAAGATACAAGATCAGTAATAGAATATGCGGAGCTTTGCAAGACAGTACGGAAACACATCACAGAAGATGTTCGGAAGTTCAACTGCAATCTTGTCAAAAAGGCGGTTGAAGATAACAAAAGCTTGAAAACTGCGAAGAGAAAGCTCTGCATTGGAAGAAGAGGAATATTTGCACTCAAGAGAGCAAATGGCACAATCACGAAGAATGGAAGTGAAATCATCGAAATTGTGGAGGACGTCGACAATAAACTTTACAAATGTGAAGGTGATAATGACGTAAGAAGAGCAGACCAACTGAAAGGAAAAGATGAAGTGCCACCGGTTATGGAAGGCGAAGTTGACAAGGCTATTAAATCCATGAAGAAAGGAAAGTCCCCCGGAGAAGATGGAGTTACAATTGACCTGATTAAGGAAGCAGGAGAAGAATTCAACAAGTTACTGGCAAGTTTTCTCACGAAATGCCTTGAGATGTCAGACGTACCAGATGATTGGAATAATGCAATGATAGTTCTATTTTTCAAAAAAGGAGACCGAGAAAATATCCAGAACTATCGCCCTATCAGCCGTTTGTCAGTTGTTTATAAGAACTAATCGGCCTCGGTGGCTCAGCGATTGCGTGGTCGCCTCTGATGCCCGAGTACGCGGGTT
Organism: Rhysida immarginata; assembly: GCA_023313115.1. Taxonomy (NCBI): domain Eukaryota; kingdom Metazoa; phylum Arthropoda; class Chilopoda; order Scolopendromorpha; family Scolopendridae; genus Rhysida; species Rhysida immarginata. Next base: position 1,186,561 of record JAHWFO010012261.1, on the reverse strand, counting down.
CGATCCCGGCCGAGGACGACGAGGATTTTTCAGGGGGAAATCCTGAGATCACGCACTTCCTTCGGAAGGGAAGTAAAGCCGTTGGTCCCGTGTAGTCGTTTGCCGGCTGCACGTTAAAGAACCCTTGCGAGGCAAAATTTGCGGCCCCTATAACGCCGTCCTGAAATGACCATAGCAGTTGAAAAGGACGTTAATACCAAACAAACCAAACCAAACCTTATAAGAACTATCTTCAGTAAAGTCCTGACAAACAGACTTGATTCAGCACTAGACTCAGCACAACCAAGAGAACAAGCGGGCTTTCGAAGCGGATATAGCACAATCGACCACATTCAAGTTATTAGAGAACTTATCGAACGCCGCAACGAATATGAAGTGCCACTTTGCTTTGCCTTCATCGACTTTGAGAAAGCTTTCGACTCGGTGTTCACACATGCTATAGTGAAAGCTCTGGAAAGAATGGGAATAGCCGGAAGCTATATTAGTATTCTCCAGAAGATATTTAGTAAAGCGACTGCTACCATTCGTTTGGATAAAGGAAAAGCAAGGATCAACCTTGGAAAAGGAGTAAGACAAGAAGACGCCATCTCACCAAAACTCTTCACAGCAGTTTTAGAGGAAGTCTTCAAGGAATTGAACTGGTCAAAAAAAGGACTTAAAATAAACGGTGAATTCCTTAACCACCTTCGTTTTGCCGATGACATCGTTCTCACCAGTAATAGTCCTTCTGAATTGGAGGAAATGTTACAAGAAGTAGCAGAGGCTAGCCGCTGTGTAGGACTGAAACTGAACACACAGAAGACAAACGTTATGTTCAATGCATTTGCTCCAAAACAGAAGGTCATGGCAGGCAGCATTGTGATTGAAGAAGTACAGAGCTACATTTACCTGGGACAAGAAATCACTATAGATGGCAACATTCTGAATGAAGTTAACAGACGAATTAGAACAGCATGAAGTGCTTTTGGCAAGAATAACATTATCTTGAAGAGCAACATGCCACTTAGCTTGAAACGAAACACCTACCAGCACTCACCTACGGAGCTGAAACATGGGCTTTATCAAGGAGGACAACACAAAGACTACAGACAACACAGAGAAGCATGAAAAGATGTATGTTGGAAATTACAAGAAGAAATCGAAAATGCAACAGCTGGATAAGAAGCCAAACGAAGGTGATTGACGTCATCGAACGGATCAAACGTTCTAAATGGCAATGGGCGTTCTAATTCAGCGCTCCCACCGAGCAGAGGACAGTTATTATTCCTAGCCAACAATTTTCCTGGAGTCCCGGACGAGAGATATGCTTCCTGTCGTCTTCATCTGAGACGTTTCTGGTGGCGGTATCGTCTTTGCGAGTTCGTAACTGTTACGGCGTATATCCTGAAGAGGAATTGACGCCATTCTCCCTGACCGACGTCATTGGAGGAGTCTTTCCCTGGACCTTCAGCTTTTAGACGGGAGAGTCTAGCACCTTTGCCCTACTTTCGAGGTAAGCCAATTTTACTTATAATCTCTTCAGCGAAACAATATTGCTTGATAGATGTTTTGTTAGTTGGCGGTCTATAGCAAACCGACAAGACCCAGCTAACCCTTTCAGCTCTCGCTCTCCGCTCTTATGCTAATATTTAATAGCGTCGCGTAGGCTATAGATTTAAGCCGTTTTAAGCGTAACGTTCCTATAAATTTAAGAGTAGCCACAATCTAAGACAAATTTTGTCCCTTTACTTAAGTAATTGTCATGGCAGTTAAGGAGCGTGGCAGTAAAGGAGCGTGGCAACAGCGAGTACTGGTTTGGAGTTTACAAGAGGGCAAGTTAGGTTATCAATTTAACTGGTATTAGTCCTAAGGGTCTTGGCTTTTGTTATATACTTGTATAGCCACTTGCGCGTGTCGACATCAGAACTCAGTTAATGTTCTCTTTTATTTTATTCCGCAGCTTCCCGTGCGGGCTGGTTGCAGATGATCAACGCGTTGCGTAATCGCGATCCCGTGTGTGGATTGAAGGATTAGTAAGTTTTAATCGTTACCCAGGATACCTACAATCAGATACGCAGCAAGCCGTCAAGCAAGGTCGCTTAGCTTACTTTCAAATTGACAATCTTTGGAACTGGATTGGGCCGGAAAATTTTATGGCTTTACTATGGCGCGGAACCATAACGCATTTCACTTGTTAATGCGGTTCCCGTCATAGTTAATAAATCCTTGTAATTATAGTGAGCAAGTTCTGCTCTTATCATTTTTTTCCAGTGGGGATTTTCCACGTGTAAGTAGAATTCCCCCTCAATCATATTAGTCTGTAAAAGGGCGTAGCTTGCCTAGGGTAGGCAGCGCGCTCTGGTGTTACTTAATACATATTTGTATTTATAATTATCTTTATAGAATTAAAATATGATTATAACCATTTATAAAATATATGCTCCTTGATCACTTTTCTCCTTACATTCACACGTTTCCACTGCGCATGTTCGTGACAGTGCTACATTTTCTTCTAATGGCAAAAACTGGAACTTTTTTTTCTAGCATACCTCGCCTCCGCATTGTCTCATCAGCATATCTACCAAGTATCAATGTCATCCATTATCGCCCACCTTGGGCTATGATCAGTAGTGTCACTTTAATTGTAATCACATATTATTTGAAACTGTCCATGAATTCAGTAAGAATATTTCGAAAAAATTAAGCAAGCCCAAATATTTTTTAAATATTTGAATATAGAAAGAGGTTGATCAAATTTTTTAGATAGGAATTAAGAATGGGGATGCGGATAGAGGGAGGATTTCCCAGTCATTGAACTGTGCGTACACGAAAGAAAGCCATTAAAACTTACTGCCTTCATGGATAATTTTATATTAAAGAAGTTTCGTGTATGGTATTTTAAAGCTTTTTTTGCGACTAATGATATGTTTTCCAACGAAAAGTTTACATTAAAAACGGACGGTTTTTTTGGGGGTTTTTTTCTTTCGTTTTAAGTTTAAAAAAAATTTTTTTTTAAAAGGCAAAAATTTTTGTCTACGAGGTCTTTTTTTTTTTCAATGTAAATGTTTTCAAATAACATAGCTATAAATAACGATTCGCTTTATTTGATTTAAATACGTAAATACAATCATAAAAGCGCAAGATAATCTTATTTTGCTTCTTTTATTATTGTTTGCTTCTTTTATTTCAGTTCATGATAAAATTGCAGCGACTCTATAATCTAATCATCCCATCATCAGGACAGCAAAATTATCTTAATACAGTAATAAGATATCGTTTAAAGCAGAAAAGCCAGCACTCGCCAGTCTTTATACAGTAGAATTTTAAACATTTTTTTATTAAACTCGCATGAAAATTAATTAAAAACATAAATTTATGAATGAACTCAGAGTAATTTTAAAAAATAAATTTTTAATTTGAAGACCTAATTGAAGGATGCTTATTGCAGAGATGTACACAGGTTCAAATTTTTACCATTGGAAAGATGACTAGTGTTAGTGCGTTTATTTGTTTAAAAAAATAAAATAAAATAATGCTCTCGAAAATACGATTTTCACTTTTTAGAGTGTTTTCCAATTGACGTGTGTGCGTGTAAATTGTATTAAAGGAGATTGAGGCTTTACAATAGCTAAATTGCAGCTTACTAACTGTACTTAAGATTTTTTTGATTAAATAAACTATTAAATAATTAAAATGTACGAGTAAAGGTGTGGTTTCTGTTTTTCAGGAATTTAATTCGGTGATTTTTTTTTCTGCCATCAAAGCACCAATGTATTTTTTAATTTTAACATCTTGAAAAAAATTTGACTTGTTTCTCTCTCAAGTTTGAGAATCATATAGAATTCGAAGATTCAATATTTATCTCGTGTTATTATAAAAATCACGCATTTTCTTCTTCAATGTTTGCATCTATTTAAAAAAAAATAACAATCAATTTGCGCCAGAGCCGTGAATTGCAATCGAATGGAGGTCATTTGAATTTTAAAGATGACGAAAAGAGACCACCTCTTCTCTCCTACACACAACATTATAGAATTATAGAATCTTGTGAAAACTATAATCGCATTGGTGGCCCTTTAATGATAGTGGACTGCCTTGCTTTTCCGTGTTTGTGTGCGGTGTCCCTTTTATCTAGTAATATGGAGCGCTCTTTAAGACACTATTACTGAATTAGCCCCCCTCAACGCCAACACCAATTTGCCAAGAACCTCAAAACATTCTCCACATTCAAGAGGATATACCCAAAGGCGCACACGTTCTCTGTAACAAAATAACATTTTGAATTTTTATTTTAAACGTTTGAGCTATAAAACCTTTTTCGTTTGGCTTCTATTTTCCTTTCGTCTAAGGTTCTATTTTCCTTCATGGTTTTGTGTCTTCGTTCTCTTTTTTTTTACTCAAATAAAGTTGCGCGATTCTTCTTGTTTTTCTTGCATAAGCTCTTCCGTAAACAGAATATTCTGTTTCCTTTGTTTCGAAAGATCAACAGAAATAGTAGAGTATGAAACCTAGATTATTTTTAAATGTGGAAATTATAGCTTCGATGATTGGGAGAAAAAATAGTTTTGTTATTCAAGGAAGCTCATGCTTCTCCGCCTTCCATTCAATTTACATGTTTCTCGGAGCAAATCGGTTTCGAAAAGGGAGGAGGTAGGGTTCCCAGCAAAACATTCATTCTTCGCCAGAAATTAAAGCCAACCCATATTACTCGTAATAAGAAAAATAAGAAAGAAGCCATTCGAGTGAAGGGTAAATTAAAAATTAGCTCAAACTTAAAATTAGTTCTCATCTGAAAAAAACATTAAGCCACAAAATGCAAAGAGTGGAAGCAAACACTATGTTTTAAGAGAAGCGTTTCAATTTCAACAGTATGTGACGTAGGAAAATAAACAACACCATTAATTCTTATTCTTTTTCCATACATTCTTAAATGTAACTTTAATTGCTTTAAAGTACCGATTCGTGTTAGGGATATTTTGAAGCAGACAGATTGGCGAAATCGTTGAATGGTATTTTTAAAAGAAAAATCAAAGAAATTTTATTTTTAAGTTTTTGTTGTTGTTGTTTTCTTTCCATAAATCAGCAGGAATTAATTTCCAGTTGCATCTTATTTTTAAACGTGCTCAGGTTAAGTAACTTGTTTCAAAAACGTATTGTTGGTCTACAGCCGTCCTTAAATTAAGTAACCCAAAACTGATTCGTTTTAACTTCCCCTTAATTGTAGAAATTGTAGCAAATTTACGAAATCAAATTAAATTTTTGAATAGTTCGCGATGAAACATCGTATTTAATGATTCAAAAAATATCAATTATAAGATATAAAATAATAAAAGCTGAAAACAGGGTGGTAAGACCCTGAAAAAAAGTGACGTTTCAGATAGAGCCTATCCTTGTCAAAGTAAAGAGGATATTTCAGAATAATCCTCTTTACTTTGACAAAGGATAGGGTCTATCCAAAACGAGTGTAGGACATTTGCCACAGCGGTCATTTGCCACTCAGGACATTTGCCACACCGGACATTTAGTAATTAATAACTATAAAAGTAAAACAACTAACTAATCACATACAGAAAATAATTTTTTTTTTATTAAGTAAAAGGTAAACAATAATACTAGAGTGTAAAAAATAAATAATAACATAAATACTATGTGAATAATAACTATAAAAGAAATACGACACACTGATCACATACTGGAAATTAAATATTTATTAAGTAAAAGGTAAACAATAACATAAATATGATGGTGTAGGACTTTCAATTCAATCGGAACCATAATTAGATTACAGCAATTATACATGGATCAGGAAACGGTAAGACACTTTTGCGGGATGATCGATGGATTGCATTCCTGCCAGTCGAAGATGTAAAGGTTGGAGCAGATTATCTTTCGCGAAATGTGCCTGACTTTGCAGGACTCCAGGACTTTGTAAAGCCACACTCGACGACGAGGATCGTACAAATAATTTTTGTGGGGGTTGGCATGCTTCTTTTAATAATTTGGTGGGACAATAAATGAAATATGGAAGACTTCACTTTTATGAAAGTACAGTAAAAATACATGTAGTTATATGAGGTTGTCTGTATATGCAAAAAAGTAAATCCACTAGATTAATAATAATAATAATAATAATAATAATAATAATAATAATAATAATAATAATAAAGCGCCTGTGAGAATAAATTATAGATAAGTAATAAAAAATTAAATAATAAATAAAAAGCTTACGTTTCGAATAGAGGCTATCCTTTGTCAAAACAGGGAGGATAGTTCTCTAAATCAAAGAGAATATTAGAGAATCGTCTATTATTTATTCCATTCCAGGGTTCTTGTGTCTCATCCTTCTCTACATCTGTGAACCATGAGAATAGGAATAACATGAGTTATGTATTTTTTTTTTTAAGTTCTGTACGAGTCAAAAGCAAACATGAAAGTGAGTAACAGAAATGAGTCACTACATTTAAGTAATTTAAAAACTGTATACTTTCTACAAAAAAAAAATTAATGTCAATCAAGTCTAATATGTACCCAATAAACAACAATAAATGTCGAAATATGTATTTTCAACGATGTTAATAACGATTATTGAATTTGCAAAGTCTGTTGTTCTGTGCCCATTTGATTTTAACTTCAGATTTAGATAGAGGATCGAAAAGTGAATAAAAGTTATAATAGGGCACGTCCTGATCTGATTTTCTTTTAATTTTAACTGTGATAATATCCTCAGTTTCCAGTGATTTATTATCCAAGTATTATACCATTTGGAAGGCGATTGAAAATATACGGAAAGATCAGAGTTTAGTCGTAGACCCTGTGCTTGGAGTATGTGAACCGTCGGAAGACATTGCCAGAATTTTTAAACGGTATAGGTCATGCTATCCGATTGAATTGAAAGTCCTACACCATCATATTTATGCTATTGTTTACCTTTTACTTAACCCTCTCATGCATGGTGTCTCCATTTGTAGACGTTAAATCATTGGCTTTATAAAGCCTGCCTTATTTTGATTGGTCACATCTGATGACGTGTATAGCAAGCCACACCTCTTAACAGCAGCAGCAGCAGTGGTACCATCTGTTTAAAAAACTAAGAATTTTTAATTTTTTTCGAAATCCACTTTCAAAATGGCTGCTATTGCGTCAACATCCCACGACTCTTCTGGATTTGCAACAAAAAGATTCTACAGAACAACAAAACAGCAGGTGGGAATTTTAGAAAACAGTAAATTAATAACCAGTGGTTATATAGACATAAGCTGTAATTCACATCTCACATTATTTTAAATGAATTGTTACTACATATATCTGTATCCAATTGGATACTCTATGCACCAAGGGGAAATGGTGTGCGTTAGTACTCCTCCATATAATTCTTTCTGTTACATTTGGCCATCATGCAGGATAACTAAAAAACGAATATTGATAGTACAAATTACAAATTATATAGTTGACAAAGTTCCAATGGAAAAGAATGAAAGAATTTTTCTTAGTTTATTTGTAATTGTGGGAGTCCTATAGAAATGTGAATGACAGAAGGTTGCTAACAGACATAAAGTTTCATCTTCTCTTTTTTTTCTGTTGATTCTAAGAAATATGGAAAAGTCGCCGTAGAGAATTTTCCTTCTAGCTCTGAAGACTCAAGTGGAAGTGATGAAGAACTTCATCTACACTTAGAAAGCGACGTGTCGTCGAGTGACGAGGACTTGTCATCAGACTACAGTGAAGATGATTTTGTACCTCTAATGGCCATATTCACCACCTAGGATTAAAGTGCGAGTTGGGGAACCTAGAGTTAAACCTTAGCACGTGACTCTCGTTATCCAATAGAGAAACGTTAAAATACCATCTTTCGTCTTAACTCTAACCTTAACTCTAACTCTCAGAATAACCCGAGGTGGTGAATACGGCCGTAAGTGTTTTCAGTTCAAACACAAAACGTAAACGGACAAAGGGTAAACAACTACCAAAGAAGAAACGTGCTAATGTGGACAAGAAAGACACAGACTGGAAAAAGGAAGACAATAATTTTCATGGTAAACTTCCTGCCTTCCTGGGTACGCAAAAACTGAACATGGATGGAAGTGAACCAATACATTTTTTTGAAGCTTTGTTTCCAGGCGAGTTGATGCAAACCATAGTATATGAAACTAATTTATATGCTTTACAGCAAGGCAAAGAAAATTTTGGATTCACAGTAGACGAATGCAAGGTGTTTCTTGGAATAAACTTGATAATGAGTTACATTCGTTATCCAAGACGACGTATGTACTGGTCATCAGACGAAGCCCTCAGACTGAATGTAGTTGCCGATGCAATGCCTGTGAATCGTTTTGAGGCTATCCTTAGTTACCTCCATTTCATTGACAACACATCACATGATAAGGATGATGATGACAAGCTTTGGAAAGTACGTCCTGTTTTGAACAAATTGAGCCAAACATTCAAAGAGGCTATGGACCCTGGTGAGTACCAGGCCATAGATGAACAGATTATCCCCTTCAATGGGCGAAGTTCCATCAAACAATATGTACCAAAAAAACCCAAGCCGTGGGGAGTGAAAGTGTGGGTAAGAGCAAGCTGCTCAGGTTATATGCATCAGTTTGAAGTTTACCAAGGTTCCACAGGTCGTGCACATCCAGTATCAGAAATTTTTGGAGCTGTAGGAGATGTTGTCCTGCGTTTATGTGCAGATATTGAGAACCAAAATATCAAAGTATTTTGCGATAGCTTGTTTACAACACTTCCACTCGTCAAAGAGTTGAAGAAAAGAGGAGTCTTTTTGACAGGTACACTAAGAGCGAATCGTCTGAAAGGAGCTGGAGAAAAAATGAAGTCAGAAAAAGAACTACGACAAGAAGGAAGAGGATCATATGACGTGGTTACCAACAGTGACAACATCACAGTAAGGAAATGGCTGGATAATAAAGTAATTCATGTTTGTTCTGCATGCTATGGAATTGATCCATTAGGCCAAGCAAATAGATGGAACAAAGCTGAGGCAAAGAAAATACCAGTTCCCAGGGCGCCATATCGTAACAATGTATAACAGAAACATGGGAGGTGTTGATCTTATGGATCAATTTTATTCAGCCTATCCACACCGCCGAAAGAATAAGAGATGGTATATCCGTCTGTTTTTCCACTTTCTGGATGTTGCTGTTGCAAATGCTTGGTTGTTGTCAAGAATGGATCGACACTTGATCTGCTGATATTTAAAGCAACAATAGCACGTGTCCTAATCAATACTGGGAAGATGGCCAGCCGGGAAAGAAGAGTTGGACGACCAAGTTCTGCATCTCCACCGCTAAAAGCTAGACGAGTTCATTTAGTTGCTGACGAAGTGAGAAGAAGCCAAGGGGGGCATTTGCCAGTTCACACGCAGGGAACACTACCCAGAAGATGCCATGAACTCTCATGTACAAGTAAAACACGTTATCTTTGTGAGAAATGCAATACCCCTCTTTGTGTTACATGTTTCAAGGCTTTTCACACTCGCTAACATCACTATTCAAATCACTTCTTATTGTTTTTAACTCCTATGATGCATACGTCTCCAAATGCATTTGGAGATGTATGTGAATAAATAAAATACTTATCCAAAAATGTCTCAATTTTTTTCCTGTTCCCTTATACCATTATCAAGTATATAATAAGAATAACATGTTGTTTTACATGTTGCTTCACATTTCATGCATGAGAGGGTTAATAACGATTTAATTTCCAGTATGTGATCAGTTTGTCGTATTTCTTTTATAGTTATTATTCACATAGTATTTATGTTATTTATTTTTTACACTCTAATATTATTGTTTACCTTTTACTTAATTAAAAAAAATTTTTTCTGTATGTGAATAGTTAGTTGTTTTTCTCTGGCAAATGTCCTGAGTGGCAAATGCCCTGTGTGGCAAATGTCCTGTTCCCATCCAAAACATCGGGGGTTTTTTCAGGGCCTTACCACCCTGTGTTCAGTTTTTATTTTTTTATTCCAGGGTTCTTGTGTCTCGTCTTTCTTTTTTTAACATCCATCATTTAAAAAATTTATGTAATAATTTCGATAGTTGACAATATGAAAATAATCTATATATATAAAAGAAGAAACTGACTGAGTGATCAACGCACAGCCCAAACCATAAGGCCTAGAAACTTGAAATTTTGTACAGAGGTTCTCTACAAATTGTAAGTGAGCACTAAGAAGGGGTTTTTCGAAATTCAACCCACAAGGTGGGGAAAGGGGGGTTGAAAGTTTGTTAACGCATTAACTGGTGTTGCACTGTATACTTAACACATTAAGTGGTGTTGCACTCTATACTTGACACATTAACTGGTGTGGCGCTACATAATTAACCATATTAACCTCTTTTAGGGAGGGGGGTAACGAATTATTAACAACGAGCATATATATGATTATGCAATGACAGGACATGGATAAGGCAGTGTTTATCGAGGAGGCTAAGGAATCACACGGGTCTCCCTTGAGCTCCCTAAAAACGTCCAGGCGACTGGCAAAAATTTGTGTGTTCGGCAAAAAAAAAGAGAAAGAACGACTACTGATCAGTGAAATTTGCAACAGAAAGATAAAAAGCTATCCGGGCATTGGAAACATCTGAACACAGAGCAGGAGGGTATTAGAGCTTCTACGTCAAGGGCAAGGGGGATTTTAAAAGATAGGTATAAAGCATCCACTGATACTCCCTGGGGGTGAAGATGGATAACATTTTAATCTGAGACAGAACAACAAGAGGGTAAGTAAAGTCCCGGGCAAAGTGTGCAATATAAGTAGGTTCATTAAGAATGATGGTTCCATCCCACCTCTGAGAATTATAAAACAAAATTGAATTTGTAATAATACGTAGAATTCCTGTTGTTCGGGCTTTTCTTAGAAGTTAACAATTTCTTGGAAATATTTAATAATGATCAGTAACTGGAGATAAGGGAGAGTTAGCAGACTATTGAGAAAGAGTGAAAGATGACAGAGGACGCAGTCCCTTCGTTCGAGCTACAGTTGACGACATAACCGATAACAAGACATACATGAACTCAACTCTTCAAACCAAAAACGATATGGTGTTTATGTCCTATAATAATCTTTCGAAGGACTATAACAATAATTCATATCTATCGAAATGCCAGCGAAGAAATGAATGAGTATTGGGCAGAGATGACAAAAAGTTATCCGGGCATCGGAAACATCTGAACAACTGCTTCGTCTATAGACGGAAATTGTAGAATTACTGAAAACAAATTTATTATTTAACTTCATGATGTTGTTCTGTTTAACCTACAACTGTAATTATCTCGGGCAACGCCGGGTGCCTCTGCTAGTGATATTATATAAGAAAAGGAGTGGTATGATAACCAATAATCAAATTAAATAAACGAATGCTAGATTTGCCAGAAACTGTAGACTATGATTGACCCAACAAACAACAAGAAAACACAATTCCCACACAAAGTTTTTAATGACACGTATGCACATTTCGGCGGCCAAGCCACCTTCTTCAGCATGATACAATTTCGATCAGAGCACAAAAGAAGACGAAGTTAAAAACCTTCATAACTGAACTAAACAGCTTATGTCCCAACATCAGATTCACCAGCGAAAGTGAAAGTAATGATAGTTTGCCGTTCCTGGACATAATGATGGAAAGAACCAACAACCAAATATGTTTTGATATATACCGGAAAAACAACTTTGCCCCCAACTTCATCAAAAATGATTCTAACCATTGTCAACCCAAAAACTGGCAGCTTTCCAGCAAATGATACGGAGGGCCCACAAAATACCGATGGTGGAAGAAAACAGAATGGGAGAGCTCAAACTAATTAAAGAATACGCACGAAAAAACGGCTATCAAGAGAGAATCATTGACAAAATATTCATAAAAATCCAAACAACGGCTAGACATAGAAAACGCCACCACGCTACGTAAAGGGAAAGGGGTAGAAAACTTCATGATACTCCCATACAACATACAACTAAACAGAGAATTGAAGAAAATTATTATTAAAATATAAGCACTCCAAAGGGAGTTAATTAAAAAAACTAAATCAGGTTGAATAACACCTAATAAGTGTCTAGTCGAGCAGTTGAGACTTATGACCCAGAAAGAAAAAGAGAAAACACAGAAGACGGCTAAAAGAAAACACCGAAGTGGGGGTTTCAACATGAGTCACTGATGGTTTAAGTAATGCAGTAACCTACAAAAGCGAGAACAACATCAAAAAATTAGTAGGAGGCCCAAAAGACAAATATGGGAAATATGAAAGAAGAAGAATTTTAGGTTATAATGGGAGGCTGGTGCGAATGTACTATTCCATCAATTCAATTTATGTTATGTTTGAGTTCTTTTACATACCGTGTATCCTTATATAGAGAATGATCGTTTAGTTGTTTGGGAAAAATTTGTCTAGATATAATAGTTATAATAAAAGTTTATAAAAAATTACATAGAATTTGTGGGTCATTATAATACTAATTCGGTAATTAAAATTTTGAAAAAAAAGAACTAACCCAGGCTGCAAAGGGTTAAATAATCTTATCTGCTACATGGACTCTTATTTTTTTTTGTTTTTGTTTTTTTTTCTGTTTGATAAATTTAATCATCCCACAAATTTAATCTCAAATAAAAGAATGTGCTTTTTTTTGTAGGCATGTCTCTGCAATGCTGCGTAAATCTCCTCCAAACGTTATGTAATATATGGACGGCTCACTAACTGATTTATTTCAGCTATTAATTAGCTTTCTATGTCGACAATATTTAAAAATGTCATACAAGGTGTGAATAACAAGAAAAATATCATTTTCACTTAAATTTGTATTCAGCCAAAAAGTAAATTGACCTTGAAAAAATTGATTTAATAGTCACAATCTTTAAAACGCAGAATGATGTTATTTTCAAAACACAGGACGAATATTTCAAAATTTTTACTTGGTTATCTGACCTTTGATAACAATCTAGCATCACATTTCATGATTAATGGTAGTGTAAACCAAAAACATTAATCAAGAATAAAATACTCTTGACAAAACGAGAACAGGTAAACAAACATGTGGACGGAGATACTTTCATAAAAATTTCACTTTATTTATTGTTGTTTTCAGTAATAAAGAAAACAGACAATATTTACATGAATTTTTATATATGTCTTCTAGCATTCGAGTTACATGTAAATTTTTAACTGTTGTTGTTTAATAGGAACTTTTGTTTGACGGAGAAACAGACAAAGGATAAGAAACAATTTTATTACATTCTCACCAATCTTCAGAAATAAATAATAAAATTTTAACTTTTTTTGGGGTTGTTTAATGCAATCGAAGAGCTGAAGGGAATAAGGGCAAGATACGAATATAAAAAACAAAAGAATAAAAGTTTCGAAGATTAAAATATGATTACCAATTCATTTGAAACTTTGTACGATATTGATAACAGTCCTGGTCATTTTTCTTCCCCGTCCGTTATTTTAAGGATCTAAATTAAAAAAAATTCTGTTAAGATGTGATTTCATCAACTATTTATAACGCTTATTTCATCGCTGATATGCAAATTTTCTTTGAACGGGACCCAAGAAACTACCTGGAAAGAATCATATCGCCACTTAGACACCGGAAATGCGGTTTCAGTATCAATTTGTTAAATACAGACTGAGAGTATCAATTAAAAACATGTTTAATATTTTATTGGATCTCCCCAACCTTTGACCCGAATTATACAGCATGTCAATAAGGCTTAGCATAATATCGCTACTAAGGTGTTGAAATACTGGTCAGTCAAAGGGAAAACCAGGCGTTCCCTTAGTTCTCGCTTATTTGTTGGAAGAAAATCTTGCTCTCGTTTCATACTCTCATTCCATGCGCGATGAACGGTAGCATTATCGTCACATGCAGGATAAAAATGCAACATTGCAGAATGGACTGGTCGGCAACAATGTTCAGGTATCCATGGAACGCTTCCGATCTTCCATGAATATCAGGGATCCACATCAGCAGAAGAAGATCCATATATGACGCAACCACCAGAACCTTGAGTTGTCTGAATAAGGCATGCTGATTTCTTCATGGGACTCCCGCCAAACCCTCTACCTACCTTTGGTACAAAACAAAGTGAATCGTGATTCGCGAGACCAACTAACCTTCCAGTCACGACATTCCAGACATCACTTCAGATATCACTAGACGAACTTTCCTGTTCTTAGCATAAATCAGGTATTTTCGTATAGACATGCGACTGGTAATTTAGATCCACTTCAATTCCTGACGTATGGTTTTGTCAGATAAGGGTCGGAAACAGCCTTGGTTAAAATCATTTCTTAGTTGTTGCACAATGGATATTCTGATTTAAACGTTGGCGATATTCGCTAATGATTAAGTGTCTTTGAGTCAAGAGAAGATCTATTTCACACTATGACGGATTCCGCGACCGATGGCGAATAACGGGTGAAAACAGGCTAAAACCCAACTCAGGCTGGATTTTTATCCTTTTTTTTTTCACTCCAATATTCGCACTTCCTTGACCTCAATACCTTGCCTTCGACGCCGTCCTTAACCTCAGTTCCTTAGAAAAAGTATGGATAATTTTTTTCTAGTGTTTGAATGCTCTGGATATCGCACCTTTTGAGAATAGCTGAATACAGTCAGCTGCTTCGTTTTTCAAGCGTGGCTCAAACTAGATGAGCACCAACGAGTCCTTCCCCATGCTAATCAAGTTAAATGATTAGATTCACCCATCATCTAAATACGTGCTATGACCAGAAAGTAAGTTCCATATGGTAGTATAAAAAAAGCAAGTAAACACTCAGAAAAAAGTTATTACAACAAAATTCCATATCTTGAACTATTTTACTTTATAGCTCCACCATTTTGAAGGCATTTATAATAGCGGGGCACGAGTTCTTGCATCTCTCTTCATAAAAAGTTGCCAACTCTGATGTCAACCACGTAGTAGCAGCTTCTTTTACCCCGTCTTCGTTGTTCAACTTCCGGCCACCAAGGAAAGAAGGGATGAAAGTCGCAAGGTAAAAGCGGCCACAAGTTCAACAACGATGATGCGGTAAAAGAAGCTGTGACATCACAGACGGCAACTTTTCATGAAGAGGGATACAAAATCTCGTGCCCCACTCTGATAAATCCTTCAAAATGGTGGGAGCTCTTTAGTAAAATACAAGGTGAGACAATTAATAAATGAGACTGGAGCAGTTTAACAAATACATGTACAAGATATATTTCTGGCAAAAGTGTTTAATATTTTTCAAAGTAGTTCCCTTCTGAGACTAAATACTTATTGCATTCATACAAGTTTTGGAGACAGCTTTAAAGTCCTCTATCTTACTCTTCCATGTTCGGCTGTAACCTTCTTTTACATGTCCTCTAGATTCTGAAATCTGTGTCGTTACACACGTGGTTTCACCTTTGCGAAGAGGAAAAAGTCTGGTGTAGACAAATCTGGGGAATAGGGAGAGTGATAAAGCTTCATAATTCCGTTAATGGCCAAGAAGTCCTTGACAAACACAGTTGTGTGCGGTCTGGCATTATTATAAGAACCAACTCCATTTTGCACGAAATTGTTGTGGTACTCGAAATCAGGCGCTGAAAAATCTCCCTGTAGTCCTGCTTGTTGACTGTTTGTCCAGGCGAAAACAAACTCCTTATGGATAATGACAGTGCTGTCAAAGAAAGTGATGAGCATTACTTTTGTTCTTGACTTTTCAAAGCGAAATTTCTGTTTTCGCGGGGATGTTGGGGACCGCCATTCCATGCTCTGTCGTTTTGTTTCGGGGTCATATTGATAGCACCAGGTTTCATCCCCCGTCACAATTAATCCAGAAAGTTCGGGATGGACTCTGCGGCCGCGATGAATTCCGTGCAAACACCCACTCTGTTTCCTTTTTGCTCATCTGTTAAGAAATGTGACACAAACCGAGCACACAGTTTCCTTTTTCCCAAACTTGTGTCAATATGAGGCGAATTGTTTCTTGCTTAATGTTTAAGACTTCTTCTATCATTTTCAGGTTCATTCGCCGATCGCTTAACAAAAGTTCTCTCACCTTCTCGATCGTTTCCTGCGTTCGAACAATTTTCGGACGTCCCGTGGGTTCGTCGTCTTTCAGCTCTTCCCGGCCGCCAAGAAATCTAGCGAATCATTCAAAAACGAGATAGTGCAGCATCACCATTCACTGGCTTTATTAACTTGTAAGCTTCCATAGCGGTTTTTCCAAGTTTAAACCAGAACTTAATGTTTGCCCTTTGTTCCATGTTTAAAATTGGAACGTCAACAATGACTGCGTGCAGTTGAAGCACGAGAATATATAGGCGCGCGTAACTTTATTGTTGCAACTTGTACACACGGCAACAAGGATAGTTTATAGATCGAAAATACGCATCGTCGTGGTCGCACATTCTTGAACATGTTCAAAATAGCGTCAGTCTCGTTTATTAATTGTCGAACTTGTAGTTCAAGGTATGGAGATTTTTTTGTAATAATTTTTTTTTTTTCTGATTGTGTACTTGCTTTTTTTATACTACCAAACGGAAGTTACTTTTTGGACGTATCTCGTAGGTGTTAAGTACACGATTAAATCACATGAACTCAAACCATTTTGCTTAAAAACAGATTAAAACAAATTTACATATATTGCACATGTTTCTAATTCAATGGCTGTGTGTTATTTGGGACGGCGCATGTTTCAGCTAAATGTCTCACAGCGATATAGCTGATCTTAGTGTAGTATCGGCTTTAGTACATAGTCTATGGAAAGAGCCGACATTCAAAATACAAATTCATCATGAAACATAATTCATTGTTTTACAAGGCAAATGAACTTCAAAGGGGTAAAGAGAAAAGTGTCAGGTGAATGATTCGGAGAGCAAATGCGGATGCGGTTAAATAAAAAGCGAGATTAAAGTTTAATAATTTAGAATTTGAAAGTCCAAATGAAGTTAAAATGCGATTATCTGTCAGCATTATTAAACACTAGCAGAGGACCCGGCGTTGCCCGGGATAATTACGCATGTAGGTAAACACACACACATACACAAAGAAACACTCACACTTTACCCAATCGTCTGAACGCTTGTTAGGGAGCTGAAGGAAGACACGTGTACCTCCTTTGCCGCATCGAGAGAGACTGCCCTATCTATATCGTCTATTATATCCATTTCCTGTTCATTGTTAATAATTCTTGGAAACGAATGTTCTGTCATTGCATCATCATTTTATGTTCATTGTTATAATTCTTTGAAAAGAACTTTCTATCATTGCATCATCATTTTATGTTCATTGTTATAATTCTTGGAAACGAATGTTCTGTCATTGCATCGTCATTTTATGTTCATTGTTATAATTCTTTGAATAATTTTGTGCTCATTGTTATTGGTGAATTGCGCATTGAGACCATTGTTGATGCGAACACGACGGGCCTATTGTTGCACAAACTTTGCCTTGCATTGTTGGTCATGAGATTTTTGATCCTTGCATAGCATTGGTGTATTGCGTGTTGACACCATTGTTGAAACCTATTGTTGCACAAACAGTTCCTTGCATTGTTGGTCATGAGATATATATTGTTGGTCGGTAGAGAGTGTTTGTAAATTGCGTGTTGATACTACTGTTGATACCTATTTTGCAAAAACTTTGCCTTGCATTGTTAGTCATGAGATATTTCTCATTAATATGCTTTGCCATAAACATGAATATCTATTTTTTATCAATACTTATTATTTTTTCGAAATCTGAGGTAGACAGTGACCTTCCTCATGCTTTGAAGGTCAAGTATGCAAAATTTCATCAAGATCGGAATAAAACTGTAGATTTGCATAAGAAACAAACAAACCCACAAACCCACAAACAAACATCCTTCTTTATATATATATATAGAAGACTAGCAGAGGACCCGGCGTTGCCCGGGATAATTACGCTTGTAGGTAAACAGAACAATCTCAAAAAGTTAAATTAAACCTCCAAATTGGTTAAATAATAACTCAATCACTACAATATAGAGCGAAGGGACTATCCATTCCAAGAAAAATCCGAAAGACAGGAATTTACCTCTTCACTGAAAAAATTCATTCTAGGTGATATACCGGGACTTGATTTACCGAAAAAAAATTTTTTAAAGGCTCACAATGGATGGACCTCTCAAAGGATGCCACTGCTACTTTAAATAATTTCTTACTCAAGTAATCTTACTTTAGATGTACACTTGTTGTTTCAATTTCCTTTCTTCTTTCGATGTCTTGAAGCAAAACTTGGCCATTCATCACTTTGTGTAGTCTAGCGGTCGCCGGTTCTTCTATTTACTTGTTTACCATTTGGTCAATACAGCACGGCGCTAAAGGAGTGCTTCCTCTATCGTCTTTCACTCTTTCTCAATAGTCTGCTAACTCATTATCTCCAGTTACTGATCATTTTTAAAGATTTTCAAGAAATTGTTAAGTACTAAGAATTCTCTTTTCTAAGAAAAGCCTGAATAACAGGAATTCTATGCATTGAATTCTATATTGCACAAACTTTGCCTTGCATTGTTGGTCATGAGACATATATTGTTGATCCTTGCATAGTGTTGGTGCATTGCGTGTTGACACCATTGTTGATACCTATTGTTGCACAAACTTTTATTTGCATTGTTGGGCATGAGATATATATTGTTGGTCCGTGCAGAGTGTTTGTGAATTGCGTGTTGATACCATTGTTGATACTTATTGTTGCAAAAACTTTGTCTTGCATTGTTGGTCATGAGATATTTCTCATTAATATGCCCTGCCATAACCATGAATATCGCTTTTGTATCAATAATTATTATTTTTTCTAAATCTGAGGTAGACAGTGACCTTCCTGATGCTTTGAAGGTCATGTATGCGAAATTTTATCAAGATCGGAATAAAATTGCAGATTTGTATAAAAAACAAACAAACAAACCCACAAACAAACCCACAAACAAACAAACATCCTTCTTTATATATATAGATTATAACTTATCAAATAGAATTTTACAAATAAATGAAAATGGCCTCTTCAGAGGAGAACTTGTGCTGTAGTTTCTTTCAGATCTAAACAATGATGAAGACTAAGCAGTCAAATTTCCGTTTTCAGAGAGCGGTAGAGAAGTTTTCTTTTAAATCTATCACCAGGTAGAATCGAATCTAGTTGAAGACGATAAGATGATATTCACAAACAGTCACAGTGAAGCAAGATAAGAACTTCCTTACTAAGCCGCCGAGTCTTGAATTATGCATTCCAAGCCTTCTGTGAGGTAAGCCTGGTTAGATTCCATAGATTATGCGGTAGCCGATAATAGTTGAGACTCTGAGAATTCTTGCAACATACTCGTTGTATTGATGCAACTGAGGACAGGTAGACAGCCTTGAAGCAGATATAACTTAGACAAAGTAAACTGAAAATGTTCACATTCAAGATTACAATAATAACTCAAATAAAATCTTGTAAACATTCCAAGGAGGAGCTTTAGCAGTGAAGGAGAAATGCATTTATACATTTATTAAAAAAATTAATCCCCCCTCCCCCTGAGTAGGGTAAGGCAAGTAGCAGACCCTGAAGTCATCTAATTTTACCCGTTTATCTACACCTTTTACCTCTCCCCAAGTTTTTAAATCAAAAATTAATTTTCTCGAACGTAATATGTAGAAAATGTAAAAAAGCTCGTATTTTCTTTCCTTTCTCATCATTTCCGAACGTATAATATATCACAAGCCATATGTTGGCATAGTTCTAAAGTTCTAAATACCACGTGACTACCACCCCCGCAAATCCGACCCCAATGGAACAGCTGGGCCTAAACTTCATAGTAATGTAGATCTTGCCTAGAGAAATCTGGATACCGAATTTCACGGTATAATGTAGCTCCATTTTTCCGCTACTTAATAAGCTTATAGGGAGAAATATCAAAACATAAACATTGAATATCCGCCATCTTTTGAGGGCATCGAGATCCATGACTGCCATGGCTCTGAACTTATCCCATTGTTATACAATGCATCCAAACACGCAACAACTCGTTACCATCGTTATACAATAATAAGTCGGGCAAAAACGGCGCACTTCGATGAGTTTCAGTAAAGGATTGCCTTCCTCTTGCCCTCAAAAAATGGCAGCTGTACCCATCATTCAATGCGAAGATATTTTCCCCTATAGATTATGAGCACTTGAGCAATCGTGCGTCGACAAAACGGTTTCACGTGCGCGCGCCGATCTCAGTAACGCTTAAAAGGTGAACAGAAAGTAACAATGTATTCCTTCTTGATAAATCGATTGTTATATGACATGTCATTATCTTTGTATTCTTTACACTCACTGTTTTAGCACGTGAAATCGACTTGAAGGGGTCCACGAAAAATTCTGAAAAGTTGATAAAGCCGAGCTAAGACTTTGATAGTCATATTTCTGAAAACAGAATTTGAAAAAGTTAATCCGTTTTCAAGTTATCGCGCAAACGGTGGACGGCCGGATAAACGTACAGACCAAGGGCGCATTCTTATAAGTAGCTTTTATGCTAAAGCTCCTAATAATCGGCGTTACCATTGACAAGAAAAGGATGTATTTCAGTGGAACGGAAAGACAAAATAGCTGACGATGAAGAATTTCTTTCTTCGGCAGGATCTTACTTATGACCCTCATGCGTTCCTGTTTCGGATTAACCTTGATGCTGAGGTGCCGTAAATTCACTAATTACAGGGATATTATCAATTAGTGAACGTCTCATCAATTCATTAATGTCATTATTAGGAGCTTTAGCATAAACAACTTCATCCTTCTGGCAAAAGAAAAACGCAACGAGGTTTTCCTGAAGTCAACTACCGACCGTTAGCTAGGAAGCCGGCTCTTAACTCTAACTTCCTTCCGATCGGTCGTGTCGGAAATGATGATCAAGAAAGCTGCCATAGCCTCCACGCTCCCCTGACTTAACCTTCTATAATTTCTTTTTCTTGTGAAGGTCTCAGTGCTTGTGGTGCCATTACCGGCTAATCTGCCAGAACTACGGTGTCAGTCACGTTTTATTTTATTTCTTAATGCTTGTTGGTGATGATAAATTTCATGATGAAAATGTTCTTTTCCTCACAAAAATTAGATTTTCTTTAAAAAATTTCAAATTAATAACCACTTGACATTACCATCACCATGAATATTGAGCTTACCATCACCTTCACCAACAAGCGCTAAAAAGTTAAATGAATATTATGATTACACCAAAAAGCGCATAGAAATTAAACAAAAATATGAATGACCAGAACATCTAACCCTGTCAAGAACATTCCATCTATCCACAAGCAATTTTGATTGACTTTGCTTATATATCATGGATTTCATTTAAATAATTATGGTTTTTGGAGGTTTAGTTAATAAATCAAAATACTTAATTTACGAGGACTGTTCAATAGAAACACGTTTAGAGGATGGGAAGCAATATTTATTCAAAGAATTTCAAAGAATGAGTCCCATTGGTGCACTAATCTATAGATTCCCATTTGGTATAATTCCTGCGGTTGTTGGCGGAACCACTGCGTAACGGCAAACTCTACTTCAGCGTGGGAATTGAACCGCCATCCTTTTAGGTATTGTTTTAGAGGGCCAAAGACATGGAAATCGTACGGGGATAAGTCGGGACCGTAAGGTGGATGTTGTAAGACTCCCCAATGTATGCGAGCATTTTCTCTGATCAGCGGTGGATTGAACCACCGGGACATTGGGAAAAATCCCGGTGGGCCGGAAGGATAGCCTGATTGGTGGCTTTACTTTCTCGTGGCTGAGGGCCGCTTTCGCCTATTTTTTCCGGTAACTGCCCTGTACGATTTAGACTGCTAGTCTGCCCATGTCCTAGACAAATCTTTCATGGGTTCCCTTCCTTGTCGACATTTCTTGCATCATTCAACCATTCCCGTATGAGATTTACTAAAGAATGACTATGGCTTTCATTCGCGTAAAAATTTCCATTGGCTGACGTCCTTCAGCGGCCAAAAATTGAATAACAGTACGCAGATTATCTTATTTACCTAACCACCTAATCACAAGTCTTAAAAAGAAGCTAACAGCTAATACGAGGTCTGTTCAAAAAAGCTAACTTAATATTGGTCTTTATCTCCTTCAAAGTACTCCCCTCCTCTATTCATACACTTGTTCCAGCAGTGTTCCCACTTTACCAGGCAGTCCTGGATAGATTCTTTTGGAATATCCTTCAAGGCCACTGACGAATTTTGCTTAATGTCATCAATGGAGTCGAAACGGCGTCCTGTCAGCATTGATTTTAATTTTGGAAACAAGAAAAAGTCGCAGAGAGCTAAGTCTGGGAAGTAGGGAAGCTGGGGGAGGACAGTCATCTGATTTTTGGCACAAAACTGGCGAATTAACAAGGCTGAGTGGGCAGGCGCATTGTCATGAGTTGTCTTTGCCACAACAGTGGTCTCATTTTGCGTTTCCGTGAATGTTTCCCCCAGTTTCACGCAAAATTTCAAGTTGCATCGTTGCTCACGTAAATCGGACATTGCAAAAATCGCCACGAGAACGTTTTAAAATCGTCTTCCCACGTTAAAGAATAGGAGAGCCGCGCTCGGCAATCAAGAAGACAAAACACTTCTCAAATTTCTCGTATAGAACTCACTGTCATGTTCCACGAAACTTTGTGTCTCCAAGCCTTATGACATGATGCATTATCCTAGAAGTACACGGTGTCCCACAAACGACTTCCTGATTTTAAGAGAAATATCTCGGAAACGGAGATCGATAGAAGAATGAAACAAGTCGTATGTTTATTTCGAAAGCCGTAAAAATCTGATAAAGATTTTCAAAATTAGTTACAAATTAGTAGGCCTGAGGAGAAGCCGGTACATTGTCCCAGAGCCCATGGAGCTCAAAGGGGGCCCATGAATTTTACAAAACCAAATTTTTAAAAAGAAAAACAATATTAAATATGTACTCTATACTTCGTATGTATAGCAAACACTCCTCTAGGCGGTGTTGAACAAGGGCGCAACAGAAAGCCTGCAAGGATTGTGTGTTTATGTAGGTGAGGGAGATCCTATTAGTAACTTATTGTTCCAGCACTTCCAACACGACTCGGGTCAAGTTCTTTTCTGCAGAGGGGCTCTAAGCTATTCACCGGGGCCCTGTTAAGCTCTCGGGGGCTCTGCAAATTAGTTACAAATGTTGCCGACAGATAGCGCTGTACGTAGTGACTGAAAATTTCATTCTTCGTTTGCGCCATCTCTGTGCTTCGAATGGTGCACATTTTGAATCGATTGTGATGTGTTTGCAATGGCTGCTTACAAAGGACAGTTAATAGCTATTCCTCGGACTCCGTATTGCGACTACAGCGTGCAGCGCCACCCGTTAGGAACATTTGTAACGAATTTTGAAACTTCTGTATCAGATTTTTACGGCTTTCGAAATAAACATACCAATTGTTTCGTTCTTCTGTTGATTTCCTTTTCTGAAATACTCTTAAAATCAAGGAGTCCTTTGTGAGACACCCTGTAGATGTCATCTCCAGATGGTAAATATGACACACGTGTAGCTATGACTGGATTGATCAGCCATGTTGAGATAGGCTGTATTGTTTATGAATCATTCTTCAGGAATGAAGGATCTAACGTTCGTGAAAACGTCCCTTACATCCATTTCACATGGCACAACGGGTCCCATACCTTCATGCTGCTTTTCCCAAATTCTGGTACTCCCATCCGCATAGTGCAACAAAAATCTTGATTCATCTGCTCATGCATCACGTTTCCAATGATTAATGATTAACTCACGACGATTCTTGGTCCACAGAAAGTGAGCTTTCTTGCTTCTCACAGAGAGCCGTGTTACTCAACATAACACTATTTGAGTGCTATTTGTTTCCGAGATGTGCCTCTCCTAGCAGTCATTGAAAGCTGCTGCTGCTTGTTTCAGTCTAGCACTTTGACTAGTTGCCTTCCTTCTAGAAAGCCTTCCGTCATCCCGGTCATCAACCAACCTCTTGTGTGGTGTTAAAGCTGCATGCTTTCCTTGTTTTGCACTATTAAATTCCACACTCTAGATACTGTTGTACGTGAAGATCTCAGAAAGGGAACCGTTTGGGAAATGCTTAAGTCAACCTTTCGAGCATTTACAATCGTTCCTCGACGTAACTCAAAACACTCCAGTCGTCCATTCTTCCACGTTATCAATACATAAATTCAAATTTAAGACGTCATTACAGTGCGTATTTCATTTGTCATCCTCGTGATTCTTACATTTACATTCCCGCTGTTAAAACTATCTCCAAATTCGGCACATTGATTAGTTTCCAATGACAATACAATCAACCAGATATATTTTCTAATTTCAAATTTTTAAAAATCGCTATCCAAGGGATAGAACCACCTCATCAGGTTTTTTAACATAATGTTTTAAGGCTGGACATCATTCTACTAAAAGCATGATGCAAAAGCAGACCCAAATAAAGCGTTACGGATAATGTAACAATTTTAATTTTGCGTCATACAAAATACACTCGTTTTGTGTTTCTAGATACTGCGAAAAGCTCGCACGTGCGGTGTTTGCGGTCCCACTTTCGATTGTGAACACAGACGCGAGTAAGAAGACACATCTTAAGCATAGACGCTGTGTTTACTCGACATATCGATTGATCTTCGAGCATAAAATAGGTTTGCAATGAGGATTGTGGTTGATCCGCTCAACGGATTTTGATGAACTTTGTTTTGTTTTGTTTGGAATTTGCTGTCGAACAAATGTGCAATTGGAATTTTGTTGTGTATCTCTTACGGTTTTCGAGATAGAATTTGGATATGTCCTAATTTGCATATTTGAGATGATGAAAGGTGCTCCATCAGATAGAGCACCCTCAAGTTCCTATTCATTCCCTGTATTGGAATTTGCCTAACTACAAGGAATCCAAGATAGGAAGAGAGTGACAGACGTTTGACTTACCCTGTACTTCAGTTATTATAAGCTTTTATTCAGTATTATCGATGTAAATGATTTTGTAGACTCGTCCATTGATTGATAAATAAATAAAAGGTTTATGTACTGTTTAAAATATTTATTCGTTTCTTGCATCTAAAAACATTATCATGATTCAATGCTTCGGACTGCAGTCACTTTTTTGCTTCTTTTGTTCTGTCTCAAATAAAAACTCATTTTCATAAAACATAGAAATTTGGTTGGATAAGCAAAACTTTCAATTTTCTCGTTATGGAGTTGAACTTCAAACGATTAAAAAGCAAAAGGATGGTTAAAAATTGATTTCAAATCCAAGACTAAAAATAGTAAAATAAAATTTAAAAAAAACCTGTTTTAAGCACGCGCTTTAACTTTAAAAAGTGCCCTAAAAAGCAAAAATATAATTATTTGGTGCCTCTCATTTAAATAGCAATTTATACAATTAAAAAAAAGAACTAAAAGTGTGGCGGCGCGTGTAACATTAAATATTATTAAATTGTTCATTCCTATGATATTATTGAGAATATGAGTGTATTTTTTTTTGTATAAGTACAAGTAAATTGAGTTTTTCACTATATTCTATACTTGTAAAATATTGAAAGGCGATTTAGAAAATATTAAATGCGCCGCCACACTTTTACCTTTTTTTTAATTTTAAATGATAGATACCAAAATTAGTTTTATTTTTTAGAGTTAAAGTGTGTGTGCTTTAAGAAGTTTATTTTTAGTATTTTGTTATTTATTATTCAACTTGATTTTGTGTTTATTTATTTGTTTGGGTCAAATTTTTCGATCAATTTTTCGTCTACTTCCTGTTGTTCAAACCACTCCTAATTTGGCTCTTTGACTCATTTCCAGTGTAAAAGATTTCAAAATTCAAATTATTAAAAAGGATTTAAACTCATTTTCATTAATTAACACTCCTGGGCAGGGGATAGGGCAACCTCTTTTGGTTTCCACCACAGCCATACAGAAACTCGCTTCATCTCATATTTACGGACTTCGTTCGCAATGGTGGACAAATATACCTGTTGAAGAGGCCATATGAAAATCTAACATTGGTGTGCCTAAGAACTTGTGACGGTACAATTGGATTCAACACTGAAATAAAAATAATATGGCCTCACTTCCGCCGTGCACAAATTGTTGAAATGGACTTTCCTCATCTTGTACGTAAATCGAATCTATTTTTCTTGGCAGGATGAATAAGCTTAATTGATTCTAAGAAAAATAGACTTTCCAAGAGGAAAGCCTAAACAACAAAATAGAGCAAAAAATAGAGCAAAATAAAATTAAAGTTTATTAAATCCATTTGGGAAAAAAGTAGAAAATAAACGTAAAAAAGAAAACATGTACTGTACATGAGAGAAGTTATACATGGAAAAACAACAACATCGAAGTTCTATTTGAAAACCATCTTACCAAGTAAAAACTGTAACTACGTTTTGAAGGAAAATTAGAAAAATTCCTGACTCTCCAATTTACAACGCTGAACATAAACATCTAATCATAATCACAACGCCTCATACGAAGGGCGTTGAAATTTGACCTAGACTTTATTTTTTATAAATTTCGTTGTTGTAAAAATCTAAACTTTCATTGTTGGGATGGCAACTACCGCCTGTCATGCAAATGCAGCACCACTTATCCGGGTGCCATGACAACCGATTGTTTATTTAAACAAAATGGCGGACAGCGATGTGTCAACCAAAGTGGAATAACGAATAATCATCAAGTTTCTCCACAACAAAGCTGTGAAAGCATCTGAAATTCATCAGAGACTTCAAAGACAGTTCATCATGTTTGTCTATATCATCCGTTTTTGTTTGGTGCCAAAAGTTTGAAGGAGGGCGAGAGTCCACCGACAATGAACCTCATAAGGCAAGACCAAGAACTGCTGTCAATGATGGCATCATCGCACGAACAAATGAGCTGATAAGGGACACAGGCGGATTCATGTCCGAGAATTGGCTTCAATACTGAACATCAGCATTGGCAGTGTGGAGACCATCCTCCACAATAAGCTGAAATTCAAAAAGATCTGTGCCAGATGGGCCCCTAAGCAACTCTACGAGGATCACAAAACTACCCGGGTGGAAATCTGTTCCATGCTGCTGAAGCAATAGGACAGGGAAGGTGACAACTTCCTAAGGCGTGTTGTGACCACCGTCATGGATTCATCACCATACTGCTGAAAGTAATCGTGCAAGCATGGAGTGGCGACACACTGACTCACCACGACCCAAGAAATTCCAGATAACACCGTCGGCAACGAAAGTGATGGCGATTGCATTCTGGGACATTAAGGGTATCATGCAGGCCGATTTTCTGGAAGAACGTCGAACCAACCATAAATGCACCCTACTTCAGTGACATTTTGAGGACTTCCCTGAAGCTGGCACTAAGGAAAAAGTGACCAGGACTCCTTACCAGCAGTGTTTGTTTTCTGCAAGACAATGCCAGACCACACACAGCCAAACTGACTATGGACACACTGACGAAACTCAAATGGGACATCTTACCACATCCTCCATACAGCCCGTATCTCTCCCATTGCGACTACACCTTTTTGGACCATTGAAAGAGTTCTTGGGAGGGCAAAGGTTCGGCTTCAGTGAGGAAGTGAAAAAAGCGCCAGGGAGGAAGTGGTTTCGACATTAGCCTGAAGATTTCTACAGAAGCGGTATCTAGATGCTCTCAGAAGCTGGAAAAAATGTGTAGAGAAGCAAGGAGAGTTCTTTGAGAAATAAATGGATGTGTGTGTGTGTGTGTGTGTGTGTGTGTGTTTTGTAGTTTCCTGATTTTATAAAAAATAAAGTCCAGGTCAATTTTGAACATCCCTCGTATATACTTTCGTTTTTACGTTTGTTTTCTAAATTTTTACCAAATGGATTTAATTAAACTTTGATTTAGACACATTCTAATTACATTTAACCAAATTAGAGTAAAACAACGTTTTTATGTTTTAAATAAAAATTGCACCCAAGAATGTGTCTAAATAATTGGTTAAATATTTTTTCTTAAACTAAACATTACCTATTTTCCTTCAAAAAAATCTTTAGATTCATTTTATATTTTGTTTATCAACAGCCAGTGTATATATGTAGATTTATCCGATGCATAAATACCCTTTATCCAATTTCCCAAACAGCGAAAAATCCAAATTACAGAATAATTGAAGGGTATTTGGTATAATCGTCCTACACGCATCCAACTTATTGGCAATGAAGTAATCAGTATCGAATGTGCACTTTGTCGGCCTCCATGTCTGAGCAACGTAACTCGTGAAGTAATGAACAAAAAATTTTGAAATTACGCACGAATAAAAACCATTTGGTCGTCTCCCCCATGCGTAAAAATAGTTGATTTACGGATTATAACTTCTCAAAGATACCGAACAGAAATAAGTTGCACAGCCAATACTTTGCACAGAAAGCTAATTTATTTTAGTTATTAAAATAAGCAAACGTATTCTTCCAAAACCAGATCTTTGCCAGATACTGAAGGTGAAGCTTATTAAAACTTGTTTTTTCAATGTTGAAGAGAGTGTACTGTTATTTTTGAAGCCCCTGGAATTTAATTCGTTATTTTACCGAAAGAAAACGGCATCCTGTTTTATAATAAATACGAGGGTAGACCAGAAAGTAATGCACCACAATTTTTTCTCCGTTCCCAACAATGGTGCGTGAGATATGCATTCTTTGAAGTTTTCAGAGTGCGCGAAACAACGTACAGCAATGGAACAACATGGCGTCTGTAAGTGATGTACGTTACAAGCAGCGTGTCATCATTGAATTTCTCACTGTGGAGCAAGAAACGGTTGGAAACATTCGCAAACGTTTATGTGCAGTTTATGGAGCATCAGCAGTGGACAGAAGTACGGTTAGTCGCTGGGCACAGAGGGTGAGGCCATCAGAAAGCGGTTCGGCGGAGCTCCAAAATTTGCCGCGGTCAGGGCGGCCATCCTCGGCTGTCACACCTGACGAAATGCAGCATGCTGATGCGCTCATCCGTCAGAACCGATGCAAAACGACTCGGCAATTGGCGCTGGAGCTGTCAATCAGCAAAGGAAGTGTGGGTGAAATCATCCGTGCTCTTGATTACACACAATCGTATTCACGATGGACAGTTTGAGGACGTCGGAACACATCACGAAACAAGATTGGACAGTGTTACCCCATCCACTCTGCAGCCCTGACCTAGCGCCCTCAGGCTTTCACTTGTTTGGGCTATTGAAGAATGCCATTCATGGAAGACATTTTGAGGATGATGAAGAGGTGATTCGCACAGTGAAGACATGGCTGCGTGAACAGAACAAGTAGTGGTACCGACAGGGCGTACACGCCCATGTGTCTCGCTGGAGGAAGGCCATAGAATGGGACTGAGATTATGTGGAAAATTAGGGCGTGTAGAAGAAACATCTTTCTTTCGTGAGTATAAGTTTCATTGTGTTCAATAAATAATTGTTGAAGAAAAAAATTGTGGTGCATTACTTTCTGGGCTACCCTCGTAATTTCACTTCTATATTGTCTGTTAAAATTTTAATAGAAATTCTTTAAAATTACGCTAAAATGAAATGAAAGAAATAGAAAACGTAACAACTGAATAGATAGAGTAGAGGTGCTATAGTTAAATGATTCTTGACTTCTTATACCGTGGTTTATTGATTTATTTCTAATCAGAGACTTATGTTTTCTGGACTGAAATGATTTTGAGTTCGACGCGCACTTCATTGTGAATTTTCTCGCTCGCCCACGAACCGAGTTCTAAGCTTCACTTTAAGTTAAAGTGGCCAGTGCTTGATTGCTAAAATGGAATCACACAGTGAACACCTGCGCTATTTATTATATATTAAAATGTTTTAAAATTTTAATGCATCTGTTAATTCCGAAATTCGCCCCCGTTCTTTTTTTTTTTTTAATTTTAACAGTTAAGCCAATCTCTGTTAGTACATTTTGCAATCTCTTGCAAAAAAGAAAAACTACAATATAAATATTTAACCATTAATCTTAAAGTAGTACAAAACAAGTTTTCCCTCTTGTTCCACATTTAATACAATGTAAAGTAACACACAGTAATGACCAGGACAATAAAAAAAGGGGGTAAACGTTCTTTTCGTACGACGATTACTGATTCATTCTTAATATTGTAGATTTTCTTTCTATAATTTGATACTTGGCTGTGTTGTAAGAGATTACAAATTTATATCTACAGTTTAATTTTATATAGGCTAATTACGCTTCTGTCATTACAAAAAATATTTTGTATCAGATTTATTGATTTTCCTTATTGTTAATTATCCTCTTTAAATGACAATATTTCAAAGAAATTTAAATATTTTACGATTTGAAGTTATTTTTGGTTGTTTCCTGATTCAACATTCTTCATTCTTTTGGGGTCTTTTCTTCGATGTTAAAAAAACCTCAATTACGTATGACGTGAATATGATAAAGAAAAAAAGATAAAAAAAAACATCAAAAATCCAAATCTGGTGACTTTTAATATTTAGTATTTACAATTTAACTATCAAATATTACTTAATTTATTTGAAATTATATTATTTAAAGAGGATAATTAACAACAAATAAAATCAATAAACAATGATTCAACATTTATACCTCTTAATAATTTTACATTAAAAATATTTTATGAGTGATTTTATCGTTTTGATATTATTTTCCAATTTTTGAGCATTTTTTTTTCTAAAATTATTAAGGAAGTTAAGATTTGTTTATTTTGAATAAGTAAAAACCTGATTAGGTTTTTTTTTATATTTCTAAAGGAACATATTCCTCTTCCTTCCACCTCCCTTTTGAATAACTCAAAAGTACAAAGTGCTCGTTCTTTTTTTTTTTTTTTTTTTTGTTTTTTATCTAAATCAAATGTCGATTAACAAGAAAATAATTCTATAAAACGACTTTAAAGCTTAAATGTCATCTAAAAAGTGAGAGTGCCGTAAATTCGGAGGCTGTCGCAACCTCCCGAGCTAAAATTTGATTCCCTGTTGAAATATTCTTGGCCCTCTTGGCCAACTGGCGTTCAACCATGTTTGCGATCCTAGTAGTGATATTAAGTACACGCTTCATAGTTCATTTTTGATACAACTGCCGAATTAGATTTCTGGAAAGCACGTAACTCATTCGCTACATTTAATTTCTGGTAAATTCAATATTGGCTAATCGAGTTGTTGTAAATTTAAAGATGATGAAAGGAATTCCTCAGTATGGGCAAATCATTACGTTGAGAAATTTGATTTAGATTGCTTATCAACAGGCAAATTTAATTATCTTTAAATTTAAGAAAAATGTTTCTTTTATAAAATGCGTAGGAAATATTATCATTCAGATATAGATCCTCTCATAGTTTACGTCACTACATACAATAAAAAATATTATATCAACATCAGCCCATTTATATTATCTTCTTTGGCTAGAAAAACAGCGCATAATAATGTTGAAAAGATCCAATATTACAGTAAAAATATTAGAGTAGAAAAAAATGAGGAAACTTGTCTATATGTTTGTCGCAATAAAGATAAAAATTTCCTAATGTCAAAATAAAAAAAAACATCCACATAAAGGTACAGATTGACGCATCCGATTGCCAAAACAACCAAAACAACTTGGTTAGGAAATTTTAGATAATTTAGTGCAATCACGAAATTGTTATTGCGGTTGATTTAAAAATCACATTTCAAATAATAATAATAATAATAATGATCAACTGAAATAAAAGCTCTGATCTAATTTATAGCGTTGAAGCTATTGATATTTTCAGTATAACATTTAATCTTCTATACGCGATTTTGATAGGGGGAAGTGAATAAGGATACAAAATTATTTGAAATATTATTTATATCTGTACATTAATGGAATAATACTTCTCAGAAATTAATATTGGAAAAATTTATAAAAGAATGTCTAAATCAGAAATAAGAACGTTACTGAGAGAAGAAAAATAGAAATTAATAGGTGTTAGAAAAAAATTTAACAAAATATCCTTCGAGTTCCTCCTTTTCGGAGAACCACTTTAACAAATTTACACATTATTATTGTCTATTTACTTCCCTCATCACCCCCTCCCTACCTCATGGAGACGAACTCGTTGCAGTTGATTATTGTTATTACCCCCCTCGTGCATTTTTATGCTGAGCAACGATATCGATTCGAAAATCCTGGAGAGCAAATCGTGTGTATTCCTTCTTTCTCAGGGTCTCTGTCTATGTTGTAGGCATGTTTCACATTTTTCTGGGTTTTATTAACGCTAGAACGATGGATCTGGGCTTGTGTTATTACACGGATGAAATACTTTTGTAGTTTAATTAATAAACTCGGTCTTTTCATTAACTTTCGGTTTATTCATTAAGTATAAACAATGATTTAATAGCATTAAAAATCGAAGCATGTCGTAACTTTATAACCATACAGTACATTAAAGGAAAACTTCACTTTGAATATTTATAAAATATTTTAACGGAAAACTTCACATAAAATATTTTAATGCTGCTGTAACAAGCACTATTGAATATCGTAGATAGTCTTGGATAAAAGATTGTAGAAGGCAGTAGGTATTAAATGTAGTTCGTTAATTTGAAAGCAAAAGATATCAGTATTACTTTTTTTAATGGACATATAATTATCAATTGTGTAGCCAAAAGTCTAGCTGGTCGATCAATGAGTCACTGACAGTGACTACCAAAGGCGGGCTCACGACTGTGCAACGCGAATGATCGTAGGAATAAGGCGAAATCGTTTTATTTAATTCATATGATTGTTCATGTAGCACATATGTCTCCCCAAAGTCACTGCAAAATTATAGTTCTTCTGTATAAACAAAAAAAAATTAAGGGCAGTGGGGAGGCGGAAGAAGCCAAATGTAAGCTTTGATATTTTAATAAAAAGCATGGATAATAAACCATTACAAGGTGAATAAAGCTCTGCTCCTCTACAAATCGAAACAAGTTGCATACATTTGCACAAGAGAAGTAGGAATAAGAGTGAGTCAAAAGGAATGTTCACCATAGAAATAAGAATGAAAACACTTTTCCACATACATGATAGGTCTCTATTAAACTGTATTTGAAAAAGTGTTTTCATTTTTATCTCTATTGTGAATATATACATAGTTTCTGATATTCTGTTTTATCCAATTAGGATGTTACACTTTTAAACACCTATTGTGGATGTTACCTTTTTAACTCAACTTGTATTTATCGCTTGTATGTCTTGTTTAGTTTAGGACCATATGTTAAGACTTTTCCGAATTTTTTTGACTACCTGATTGCAGGGCTCCTTCGTCTTTCTTAGGAGATGATGGTTTTCTTTCTCATAACGTCCGCGTAAGTACATGTGGAATTATGTCCATTACGATACATCCTGTTTGCTTCGAAATGCGAGCAATTGCTTCTTGCTCGTATGGTCCGGATCTCTTTTTCCATATTGGGACAATCCGGGGAAATTGGAGGATGATCTCCCCTGCAGTTGCTAAGTTTTTAGTTTTCCCGTTGATGCTTCTCTTTACTACAGTTGCAGCCGATTGCAGAGAAACGATAGTTCGGTTTAGTGCGCCCAAGTTTTAAGCATTGAAAGCATCGCATCGGGTTGGGCACAAAAAATCTATCGATATCCTTAAGTACCCGATCTTATTCAAATCCGGGAGTTTATTTCCCTCATACGTAACTAAAAAAATATAGGTAATTTGAAGCTCCCATTTTTTTTCTAGATCATCTAATTATTTCAAAAGGCTATCGTCATCTTTAAACATTTGTATATTTTTTGCAAGTAAATACACCCCCAGCAAAAAGTAAGGGTTGGCTGTGCATCGTGCGATAAGCCTTGCATCACTTTAGACAGGTGGCTTGCTTAGAGTTAGTGACCTCTATCAACATTTTCCCATTAGACAGGCGACGTATCGATTTCGGTTCTCCTTCCTTCGTCCAGTCGACATTCTCTTTGATAGTTCTGTCTACCGCAAAAGGTGAGAATAATTCAAACGATCTCCCATCTGCTATCTCCACCACAATAAATCTCGGCTGTCTGCAATCCATCGTCCTTTTCTTATCTCCTTTCTGCAATCCTTTCAGGATTTTTGTATTTTTGTTCTCCATATAAGATAAAACTCCTTGGAAAGTTCAGCCCCCTCGTCCCCCATCTATAAACGATCTCAACAAGAGGATACGGAGGAATATTCGCACATTGGCGCCAGGGATGCGGAGAGATGTAGGAATAAATTAACCCTACAGCTGAACTTCCAAGGAGGCCGATTAGCCTAAACGGGCTATTTTCAGGATCCCCTTCTGTCAGAGAAGCAGGAACCAAAGTAGTGTGCAGTTTTGGAATAGCCTTTCCGCAACTATCAAGACCCCTTCCCCTTTCTCCCGAAATCGGGTCCCCTGTTTTTCATTGTTTTTATCTATGTAATTTTACCTGATTGGCTACATACTTTTACCTTTGTTATGACTGAGCCAAACTTTAAATTGTTTTTTCATTAGTATTATTATTATTATTATTATTATTATTATTATTATTATTGTTATTATTATTATAATGATTTAATTTTTTAAAAAAGATTGATAAAGGGAGAAAGTACTAAAATAATTGATATGTCGAAACAATTGTCAAAAGGAAGGCAAATATTTTATTTAATTTAAGTGGAAGGTTTTTACCTGCTCCGTAGGGGTTGAGCTTACTGGATGTTGATCGGTTGCAAAATCAGGTACTTGTACTGAGAGTCAAGGCAGATTAGAATGAACCTGTCCCTTCTGAATGAAAATAGGGTAGCAGGTATACGAATGGGATGTGCTCGTCGCGTGCTCTCTCCTGACAATAATAAGCGATAGCGGCTGTCAGCAGCATCGTTAAAGTCTCTGCCTACTGCCTCGAATAGCAGAGTTCGAATCCGATGTGGATAGACATTTTTTTTTGGTTCATTATCGCGTTTTTGATTTCGTTTAAGTTTTAAACAGTGTATGTAAAGAACACCATAAACAGATTAAAATTTTTTCATCCAAGTGTGCAATTTGATCTGTTTATTTGAGGGTTAAAAAAACTTTTCATGTTAATTGTCATGTCAAGCTTTATTCTATACTAGAAGAGTTACCCGGCGTTGCCCGGGATAATTACACTTGCACAAAATTTTCCTTTCATTGTTGGTCATGAGATATGTATTGTTGATCCGTGCAGAATGTTTGTGAATTGCGTGTTGATACCATTGTTGATACCTATTGTTGCACAAACTTTGCCTTCCATTGTTGGTCATGAGATATTTCTCATTAATATGCCTTACCATAACCATGAATATCGATTTTTTTATCAATAATTATTATTTTTTCGAAATCTGAAGTAGACAGTGACCTTCCTCATGCTTTGAAGGTCATGTATGCGAAATTTTATCAAGATCGGAATAAAACTGTAGATTTGTATAAAAAACATACAGACCCACAGACAAACAGACCCACAAACATCCTTCTTTATATATATAGATTTTAGTTTTTAATAAAATATACACTAATTCATATCACCGTTACTTTTACAAAAATCCTCTTTTGTTCAAATCATTTAATATTCTCTACTATAAAATATAAAATAAATAAAAAAAAAAAATTCGGTTGGTTTTGGCATAATTGTCGTTGATTACTTTTTACAGGGTGAAAATTAATTTCACTGCCAAACTTGGAGAGATAGTAGGGATAGTCGAAACAAACAAGTTTTCTTCGTTGTATACACACAAAAAATAAGATTTGTAACTTTCGCGCAGTCAAAAGATAAAAGCTACCCCTTACACCTGTAAATCATTTCCGCTTCACACCATAACGAGCGCTGCATCAGCTTATCTCTTGATTACGCATATAAATACAGGGTATTTTTGAATTGAGTACAGATTTTTTGGGAGATGATAGAAGAGGTCCTTAGAAGTATTTTTTGTCATATGAACATGGGGTCCCCGCAGCTCCGTTTACTTACAATACTGCATTGAACAATCAAATGACATCGGAACGCAGTGTGCGTTGGTAGGCTTAGATTATTTTATTTTTAACAATTAACACAAGCAATCTACTGTAATAACTTTTAAAGTAATTGTTTGCAAAGAAATTTCAAGGTGCACGTACTTGTTTGTTGAAAAGTCTTAGGACAAACTTCGTCAAGGAGATTCCATGGTATCCAACCCCTTTGTAAAATACGATTAGTCCATATGTAAATGAACTAATCGCATTCTGGGAAAGCAGTAGGTAAAGATTTGTTTTAAAAAGTTCACTTGATGTACTTTTTACATGTGTAAAGTTAAACAAACAGTATGAATCGTTTTACATGGAATGATTTTGCAGACATGCATCTGTGTCTCGGTGCTGCTGGTACCATGGATGGTGCAAGGCGTTTGTATGCTGAACGTTATCCCAACAGAATTCTTCCCAATTCACGAACATTTGGTGCAGTAGATCGTCGTCTAAGAGAAACAGGCGCATTCGCTCATGATAATCATCAGCGTGGACGTCGTCGATGGTTACGCTCCCCTGAATTAGAGGATGAAGTTTTGGAAAGGTTTAACCGAAATCCATCGACAAGTACTCGTGCGGTCGGAGCTGCTTTGAATACTAGTCATACCACTGTATGAAACATTTTACATGACAACCTGCAACATCCGTTCAAGCTTCGAAAGGTGCAGGAATTATATCCCAATGATCATAGTCCCTTGGGTGCTTTCGCGGAATGGTTTATGCAGCAACAGAATAGGATTCCAGACTTTCCTTCCATGGTTTTGTGGACAGATGAGGCAACGTTTACGCGAGAGGGAATGTTCAATAGCTACAATAGTCATCTGTGGTCTCATATCAACCCATGTGCAATACATGTTAACAGTTTTCAGCATCGTTTTTCGTTGAATATTTGGGCTGGCATGATTCACAATGTCCTGATTGGGCCATATCTCCTACCATGCCGTCTTAACGGGCAAACATACCTTGGTTTCCTGAAGGAGGAGCTCCCTGGTCTTCTTGAAGATTTTCCACTAATGACCAGACATTTGATGTGG
Source organism: Rhysida immarginata (assembly GCA_023313115.1). Classification (NCBI taxonomy): domain Eukaryota; kingdom Metazoa; phylum Arthropoda; class Chilopoda; order Scolopendromorpha; family Scolopendridae; genus Rhysida; species Rhysida immarginata. The sequence continues at coordinate 1,149,626 of JAHWFO010012261.1, read as the reverse complement.
TTTCAACAGGACGGCGCACCTTCGCATTACACAAGAGCAGTTAGAGATTACCTAAATGAGACATATCCTGGTCGTTGGATTGGTCGTGGCAGACCAGTTGCTTGGCCACCGAGATCGCCAGATCTCACACCGATGGATTTTTTTTTTATGGGGAAGCATAAAATCAGTGGTGTACTCCGAACCCGTAGATACCGAAGAAGAATTGGCGGCTCGTGTTGTCGCGGCAGCAGGTGACATCAGCGACCGTGCAAATCAACTGTTTCCACGCGTACATCAATCCATCATAAGGCGTTGCGAATTGTGCTATGAAGCAAATGGCGGTCATTTCGAACAATTACTGTAAAAGTCATACAGTAGATTGCTTGTGTTAATTGTTAAAAATAAAATAATCTAGGCCTATCAACGCACACTGCGTCCCGGTGTCATTTGATTCTTCAATGCAGTATTGTAAGTAAACGGAGCTGCGGGGACCCCATGTTCATATGACAAAAAATACTTCTAAGGACCTCTTCTATTATCTCCCAAAAAATCTGTACCCAATTCAAAAACACCCTGCATATATCGATACTGTGCACCATTTATGTTACATTACTAACCAAATAGATTAGTTTATTATTAATCAAACAAATATTCTCAACACAACAGCCAAAATAATCTTTTTGTCAACATAGTTGAGCACGTGACGTAAAACTTGCCTACCCCCGATGCTAAGCAAAAACTTAATGGAATCGTTCCATAGTAAGCGTGTTCGACTGGACACCTGGAAAAAGTAGTCTCATTGGATTGAAGCATTGTATGGAAGCCGAACAATTTTGACCTAGGTAAAAACCTTTTTGCACCCAACTGTACATAAGCACATTTAATAATATCGGCTTTCCGTGTATAAACAGATTAACTCGCCTAGTGGATCTACACTATAATTTACGGCCTACTTTATGGACTGGATGCATTAATTAAGCATCCTCCATAATCAAAACTTAATGCATAAGCACTACAGTGAATGGCCAAAAAAATAGAGATACCCCTTATTTGAAAGTAAACCAGTTCGAGAGTGACGTAACAACGCAGAGCTGTTTATATAAGGAATGCTCAGCTTCGGACGACGTAGTTATCACGGAAGTTAATGCCAAAATGGGTAAGACAAATGATTTAAGTGAGTTTGAAAAAGGGATGGTCGTCAGTACAAGAAGAGCTGGTGCCAGCATCTCTGAAGCGACGACTCTTTTAAGATTTTCTCGCCCAACAGTATCTCGGATGTTAAACTTTAGAGAGTGGCAGTTGAGAAAAAAGGCTGGTGAACGAACGAAGAGGTGAAAGGCGAGTAGCACGCATAGTCCGCAGCAACAGAAGGGCAACAACAGGACAAATTCCAGCTGAATTCAATGTAGGTGCATCACAACGCACAACAAGACGGACTTTGCAAAGGATGGGCAGCAGGAGACCATCAAGAGTGCCTTTGGTATCACAGAACAATAGAAAAAGGCGTCTGTTGTGGGCCCAGGTACGACGTAATACGTCACTTGAGAAGTGGACATAGTAGCCTGGTCCAATGAATTTCGTTTCCTGCTCCATCATGCAGATGGCAAGATCAGATTATGGCGTAAACAGCACAGTTCATGGCCCCTCCTGTCAAATGACAACTCTTCAGGCTGGTGGCGGTGGATTTATTGTGTGGGGAATGTTTTCCTGGAGTACACAGGGTCCCTTGATATCTATGGACTCAACTCTGAACAGCACAGCTTACCTCATCATCGTTGCCGATCATGTGCACTCGTCTATGGATATGATGTTCCCTTCTGGAGAGGGTCACTTTCAGCAGGACAATGCACCTTGGCACCGCGCTCGATCGGTCACAAATTGGTTTGAGGACCATCATAGCCATAGACGAGTTTAGTCTGCTTCCATGGGCAGCTCAGTCCCTGAGCTCAATCCTATTGACCTTTTATGGAACGAAGTCGAAAGATCACTTCAAATCTTGGAAACGCCACCATCTAATATGACTCAACTTAGAGCTGCCATTATGTCGGCAGGGCCAACATTCCTCAGCAACGGTATCAGCATCTTTTATTCTTTCAGTTTAGGTTTTCCTAACTAAACTGGTGTCTAAGCACCCGTGCAAACATAAGTTCTGCACATACAAACTATACCTTACATCATAAATTCTATGATGTAAGAATAACTAATTAATTAAATGAATAAATTTAGGAAGGTGGACACATAAATTGTGTGTCTTCCATTATCAATGACAAAAAATGAAACTTTCCAACCAAACAGACTACAAAAGGAAATGTGATAATTAATACATCAGGCAAGCGCTATATTAATTATAATTGAATTAGCTCGTTATAGTTTACAAATTTAAAAGAAAACAAGGGCTTGGAAAACGAACCGCTGGTCACGGCCAAAGTCTATGAGAATCACCGGAAAGAAAAAATTATCATCTTACAATCTGTTTTCAATGTAAATAAGTCTCAAGCTTCGTCTGAAGATTAAAGATGCTTTAAAGAAATCAAGTCCAAAACTCATCAGAATAAAGGCTTTGACTGTTGTTGTCTGGGCACACTCCGACTATCTATAACGAACTAGAAGACATCTAACATCCAAAGGCACTGGCTGAAGCTGATGGACCGCATCTCAAGACGTTTGGGTTAAAAAGAACGTTTACACAAGGCAACCACCTATTGCCAAAGTAGAATCAACAATGTCTAACAATTGAAATAGGAAGTTTAACTGGACACGCCCACTCCAACTTTCGTTGGACAGAGTATAATTTATTTGGATTTCCAGAAGGATTGTTGAGCAAATGGCTATTGTACCCAACAAAGGTTGCTTGCTGCGTGAAGGTGATAAGTTTTTACTATCACGGCCTTCTAGAAAAGATAAACATTGTTATGTCGTACTGGTGGTGTTATTACAGAAGTTAGTTCAACAATACATTATTGGGGTCATGTAACAATGTATGAATTTTCAGTGCACAGGCTTTCTTTTTAGGAGGTGTTGGTAATGTTCAGGCCTGGTAGTTTCTAGGAGGCCATGTTACTATAGACCGTCCAGTCCTAGTTTGCGCGAAATGTGATAGCCGTTTCAATTGGACATTTTTCAATTGAAAGATTAAACAATTCATAACAATTGAAATGTCCATCACATTTCGGGCAAACTAAGGCTGGATCGACTGTAATCAAAACCTCCTAGACAGAAGGCCTGATAACGGAAACGCCATACATTGTTATAGAAAGACAGGCCCTGGCGCGGAAAAGTCACCTGATCATCTTAGTCCGAATAACAATGTAACCTTTATTGTTTCCATCTTGTATTTTAACAATCAGCAATTTTTCGTTTGTTGGAAACAATGAAGATTGGATTGTTACTTGGACTAAGATGATCAGGTG
>JAHWFO010012261.1:1120564-1131933 GCA_023313115.1 Rhysida immarginata | reverse complement strand
TATTATTATTATTATTATTATTATTATTATTATTATTATTATTATTAATCATGTTCCAAAAGAATGAATGTTCAGAAAGTAAATTCAAAATGAAGCAGCATCGCATTATTGCAAGAAGGAGGTCCTGAAGGATTGCTCGGTTTGGGTAACTAATAAATGATCAAATAAAGCTTTTTAAATAGTTACAATTAATTGATTACATAGCTGGGATATTTACATGTTCCAATAGGTCTCTAACTTTTTTAGTAACTCGTTGAGTACCTTTGCTAGTTGAGTTATAAGGAAACCGGTTTCGTTGCATAGAAGAAGCAAATTGCGTAGAAGAAAACTGGTTAATTCCTACATATTTTGTCTTCTTATTATAGTTAATAACGTGGATAAGAAGTTTTGTATGCAAAAATCGGTAATGGACGAAAATCAATTTAATTTAAATGTTTGTCTTATAATCTATCTATCTATATATATAAAGTAGGATGTTTGTGTGTGTGTGGGTGGGTCTGTTTGTATGTTTTTTATACAAATCTACAGTTTTATTCCGATCTTGATGAAATTTCGCATACATGACCTTCAAAGCATGAGGAAGGTCACTGTCTACTTCAGATTTCGAAAAAATAATAATTATTGATAAAAAATCGATATTCATGGTTATGGCAGGGCATATTAATGAGAAATATCGCATGACCAACAATGCAAGACAAAGTTTTTGCAACAATGATATCAACACGCAATTCACAAACACTCTGCACGGACCAACAATATATATCTCATGACCAACAATGCAAATAAAAGTTTGTGCAACAATAGGTATCAACAATGGTTTCAACACGCAATTCACCAATAACAATGAGCTCAAAATGATGATGCAATGATAAAGCAATCCTTTCCAAGAATTATAACAATGAACATAAAATGATGATGCAATATGGATAAGTTTCAATTTGTAACAATGCATAGAATTCCTGTTATTCAGGTTTTTCTTAGAAAAGAGAGTTCTTAGTACTTAACAATTTCTTGAAAATCTTTAAAAATGATCAGTAGCTGGAGATAATGAAGAGTTAGCAGACTATTGAGAAAGAGTGGAAAGACGACAGAGAAAGCAAACCTTTAGCTCCGTGCTGTATTGAGCAAATGGGAAGCAAGTAAATAGAAGAATTGGCGACCGCTAGACTACCCAAAGTGATGAAAGGCCAAATTTTGCTTCAACACAACGAGAGAAGAGTGGAAATTGCAACAACATCAAGTGTACATCTGAAGTAAGATTACCTGAGTAAGAAATTATTGGAGCGGTCCATCCATTGTGAGCCTTTAAAAAGATTTTTTTCGAATTTTCATTAAGAAATTTTACTGTATTAATTCTAAGCATTTTCATGTGTTTATTTTTAAGATATTGCAAAATTTAATTTAATTTTTTGAGATTGTTCTGTTTACATCCAAGTGTAATTATCCCGGGCAACGCCGGGTACCTTTGCTAGTCTTCTATATAAAGAAGGATGTTTGTGGGTGGGTCTGTCTATCTGTACGTTTTTTTATACAAATCTACAGTTCTATTCTGATCTTGATGAAATTTTGCATACTTGACCTTCAAACCATGAGGAAGGTCACTGTCTACCTCAGATTTCCGAAAAATAATAATTATCGATAAAAAAATCGATATTCATGATTCTGGCAGGGCATATTAATGAGAAATATCTCATGACCAACAATGCAAGGCAAAGTTTGTGCAATATAGATAAGTTTCAATTTGTAACAGTGCATAGAATTCCTGTTATTCAGGCTTTTCTAAGAAAAGAGAGTTCTTAGTTCTTAACAATTTCTTGAAAATCTTTAAAAATGATCAGTAACTGGAGATAATGGAGAGTAAGCAGATTATTGAGAAAGAGTGGAAAGACGAAAGAGGAAGCAGTTCTTTAGCTCCGTGTTGTATCGAGCAAATGGCAAGCTAGTACACAGAAGAATCGGCGACTGCTAGACTACACAAAGTGATGAATGGCCAATTTTTGTTTCAAGACATCGAGAGAAGAAAGGGAATTGCAACAACATCAAGTGTACATCTAACGTAAAATTACGTGAGTAAGAGATTTTTTAGACTAGAAAGCATCCTTGGAGAGGTCCATCCATTGTGAGCCTTTAAAAATTTTTTTTTCGGCAAATCAAGTCCCGGTATTTCACCTAGAATGGATTTTTTCAGTGAAGAGGTAAATTCCTGTCTTAGAATGGATAGTCCCTTCGCTCTGTATTGCAGTGATTGGGTTATTATTTAACCAATTTGGAGGTTTAATTTAGCTTTTTGAGGTTGCTCTGTTTACCTACAAGCGTAATTATCCCGGGCAACGCCGGGTCCTCTGCTAGTTATTGATAATGAGCATATAGTGATGATGCAGTGTGTAGAACATTAATTAGTCAGCCTCTATTGATGTGGTAGAGGAGTCACGCGTGTCTCCCTTGAGCTCCCTATCAAACGTCCAGACGACTGGCAAAAAATATATGTGTCTGGAAAGGAAAGAGAAAGAACGAGTATTGGTCAGAGAAACTTTGCAACTAAAACAGAAAAAGCTATATCGGTATTTGAAACATCTGAACAACGAGAGTTTCGAATAGATCAAGAGGGTATAAGAGCTTCTATGTCAAGAGTAAGAAAAACTTGAGTTTAAAGTATCTGGTAATGCTCTGCAGTGGTGAGGCAAGTCAAGAAGAGTTTAGATAAAATCCTGGTATATCACCTAGATTTCCTGTTTTTCGTATTTTTCGTAGAATGGATAGTCCTCTTTGCACTGCGTTAAATTGATTGAGTTGTTATTTAACGAATTGGGAGTTATAATTTAATTTACTGAGATGGTTGTCTTTACCTACAAGTCTAATTATCACGGGCAACGCCGGGTACCTCTGCTAGTCTTCTATATATACACAGAGGGTTGATTCAGATAAAATGAGACGACTTTAAACGCCGCGTATGACCTTGATGGAATGTGATTTGCATGACTCGTCCACTATTCATGGGGATTAGCTTTGTATACACTTGTTGCTGTTATTTGGGACATTTCGTGCTGAAACATGGCTTCCAAAATCACAGCTTTTGGGAAGGGTATATGTTTAGCCTTTCCGACGCTAACTTCAGTCTTTCGTGCATTGTGGAATTATACAAACGAAATGGTATTGTGGTATTCAAAGCTACTGTGGGTCGAATAATCAAAAAGAACAAATTGCGACCATCTAATAAACGTGGACGAGTAGAGAAGCAGACCAGAAACAAGCCCCAGCCAACACGCCCAGCTCAGGTGGTGCGAAAAATCCGGTCTGAAGTGCTGAAAGAAAATCCTCCCACACAGAGAAGTCTAGCCCAAAGGAAAGGTATTTCACAGGCAACAGTCTCCAGAATAATTCATGACAATCTTGGGCTGGAGCGACGTCATAAAGAGCCACATGGACAAGGCATCAAGCCACACTGCCAAGTCATCTGTGGCTTACTACAGGAAGATGGAACAGGAGACGGGCATACGAGTTATTCCCTTCTCTCATGTGCCTGTAAGATCTCCTGACGCATCACCGATGGATTTCTGTGGTTTTGGTCTCCTGAAACGACGGCTCGGAAGTCGCCGACCAAGAACCGTTGATGGGCTATGAAAAGTGTGTCAGCAGGTGTGGAACGAACTTCCCATGGAGTCCCTCAAACTCAGCCTACTTCAGTGGAAATTACGGTGTCGGGCGATAGTCCAACAACGTGGCTCTCACATCGAACACAACCGATGGTGGCGCCATGGTATTACACCATCGTAACAGAACTGCAAAGTCGTCTCATTTTATCTGAATCAACCCTCCGTAAAGAAGGATGTTTGTGGGTTTGTTTTTTATACAAATCTATACTTTGTCCCACTATATGAAAAAAGCTGCAAGGCAGTATGGGAAAGCCATATTACCAATCGTCATCTCATTGAGATCAACTCGCAGCCAATAAAAAAGAAACTGAAACCATAATGGCTAAAATGAAACTGAAACAGCAAAAAAATAATGTAAAGGCGTAAAAAAGTTGAAAAATATAATTTTTGAATGTGTTCAATTTTTATTTGCTTTTTAATGTTCAAGAAATAATTAAAGTTTATTGATATAATTAAGAATTTGCAAGGGAAAAATTGTTATTTTTAAAATAATTTTTCAGGAATTACTAAAACATTAAAATTGTTTATTTTTAAATTACAAGTTATAATTTTTAACGTAATTATTCCAAGTTAATTATTTTATATAAAGAAATTATTTTAAAGGAAATGCACAGTTCTCCAAGATATTCCAGCACTGATTTCGGAATACTTTAAAGAAAGATCCAACTCCAATTCAAGTGTGTTATTCGAGAATTGATGATGGGTGTCATGAGACAGATGTGCATCATCAAATACATCATCCTCATCATATGGCTCAGAGGAATCCCCGGTATTGGCAACAAAGACGACTGGGTTTACAGTCTGCTCCACCAGTTCATCAGCGGCCCACTATTTTTCTTCTTCCTGGAATAAAATTTCCCAATATATCATAAGGATGCAACTGAAGGTTGATATTAAAAAATATATATGAGATATATATTTAACTTACCACTTCCCCTACGTGACGCACATAATTGTGCCATTGCTCAGGTGTAACATGACTGAGTGCTGCTATGGCAAAACGGGTATTTTCCATCCTTATCTCTCTCTTCACTTGGCTCCAAACAAGCTCAATGGGATTTAAGCAACAGTGATAAGGTGGTAGACGGAGCACTTCATAGCCCAATTCCTTGGCTCTTTCATCAAACTCGTACCGGACAGCGATGGGCTTGTTTTCCTTAACGAGCTGCAGTAGTTCTGCCTTCTTTAAAGCGCGAGGTGGACTGGGGATATTGTTGTTGCGCAACCACAATTCTATAGCCTCCTTGCGGAAAGCATTCGTAGGTGATTTGTTGATAGCCACAGTGTGATAAGGAGCATTATCCAAAACAATCACACTGGACTTCTCCAATAGGGGCAACGTACGCTCCGGTGTCCTCCACTTTCGCCCCCTCCACTCTCGCCCCGTCCACTTTCGCCCCTCAAATTTTCCCCCTTTCCACTTTCGCCCCCGAATTCCACTTTCGCCCCGGCGCCATTTTATGGTAATTTTATCGCCAATATATTTTATCCAGGCCCTGAAGAGAGGCTAAGGCTATACGCAAGTAACTTGAATACCATAGCCAATTAAAAAATACGCTTCGTATTTTTAGTTGGCTATGCTTGAATACAACAGCCAGGGTTTCAAACGGTTACCCTACACATGATCGAATCTCACTTCGTCGAACCACATATAATCGAAATCAGGCCACATTTAATCCAATATAAGGGAATTTTAAGGGGTTGATATTAAAAAATCATTCAATAACTGTGGAAAGCGACATAATAACAAAGGAAAACCTCTTGTCCACAAAAAGAATTTTAATTAGACATATACGTATTTCGAACCCTTTAGGTTCATTATTCAATGCACTCATATGACCGGGAAAAGTCAGGGAATTTTTTTATAACCGTGAAAAATCAGGGACATAATAATAAGATTCGAAAGGAACAGCTCAAACAAGAAGGTTATTATTTAAATTATTAATAATATAACATTAAGGATTAATAGCACATCAACAAACATTAATAAGAAAACTAAACCGTATGCTTTATTTTAACCTTTTATTAATATTTTCCTTAAGGTTTGTTGTTGTTAGAAATTGCTGGGCAAAATCCGCCATTGCAAAAGAAAAAGTACAGAGTCATTGAAACAAGACATCAAAATATTAGGAATCAATTCATCAATGGGACAAAAAGCCTCATTGAATATATTGATGCAGCGAGACATTTGTTACACATAACAGACGTTTAGGGAAAATGTGTTAATAAATCATCTTTTTCTTGTTTTTAAAACATTGTTTGCGTTTTTTTTTTTATTTTCTAAACTCTATTAGTTCTTTTAAAACAATTTAGATTTTAGGAAAGCTTTAATTTAAATCGTTCTTAATTAAAAAGGGAATTTCTTGGGTTAGGTTAGGTAAGTATTCTAAATAACTGAATTCTTAGTTTTCTATTTGACTTGTTAACCTCTCTGCAGGGTCTTTTTTTTATGAAAGTGGATCCTAGAAGTATTTTTGCAGGGGGCGAGTGTGGAAGGGGTGAAAGTGGAAGGGGCGATAGTGGACGGGGCCAAAGTGGAAGGGGCGAAAGTGGAAGGGGCCAACTTCACGGGGCCAAAGTGGAGTGAACCTACGCTCCATCCACTTCATAAATGTGGTACCGTTCATTTCGCCATGATAATCTCCATCTGCACGTTTTGCTCTAAAGAATAAAGTGAGAAAATAGGTAAAACCCGAAAACGAATAAAATCAGAAGGATTCATTAATTTTCCCTTAATACCTGAAAATTAATTCAGCATTTTTCACGAACCCCTTCTCGGAACCAATATGGCCTATTATCATCCGCTGTCCTTTGCCATTTGGCGCTTTCAGACCTGTTGTCACCTTCTCATCAAAGGCCTGGCGGGAACTTTTTACCATTGTATCTCTCCATTCTTTGCTCACCGACTCCCCCTGGTTTGCCCATGTTTCATCGAGGTAATATATATTATACCCAAGTTTTCGATATTCTCTTATTTTGCGCAAGTATCGTCGTCGTCCTGTAAGGATATCTTCTCTTTCGATTAGACTGGCAGGCCGTTGTCGTTTCTCGTATTTAAACCCAAGCTTCCGCAAGACTCTCCATGCGGTGGATTTACTGAGTTGGGGCAGGCCATCTGTTTGGTTAATTCTGTTAACAATTTTCCGGAGAGTGGGATTGCAATTTTCACGGAAAAAATTGTGAACCACCTGACGAATGCGGTTAAGGTCGAAGGAATCCAACTGTATCAAGTCTCGGTGGTTAGGACGCTTATGAATCTTTCTTTTTTTTGTGGGTGTGTCAAATCCACCTAATGCACACAAAAAATAACTGAGAAAGACACTGTCATTTTCTTTGTATTTTCTCAGTACAAATACACTGTCATATCACTGAATTGTGACCACCCGCTTAGTAATGGAAGTAAGCACTTGGTCCGCTAGGGTTGACAGATAGCCACAGGCATTCAAATTGCCCTCTAGACGAATCAGTGGACCTAATTGCTCCCAAAAGAAGATCCCCCACACAAGCACATTACCCCCATCCACCAGCCTGTTTCCGGCCCACAATAGCCTCCTGCAGTCTCTTTTCATGGCGTTCACGACTCACCCGCCATCGCCCGTCAATCTTATAGAGCAAAAACCTTGACTCGTCGGAGAAGGTGACCTTAGCCCACTCGTCTGTGGTCCAATGGCGATGCTCACGTGCAAAGTCTAGGCGTCGTTGACGATGACCCCTGGTCAACATGGGTGCAGCAACCATGCGTCGACTGTTCAGGCCCATCCGTAGCAGGGGGCGTTCAACGGTAATGTCGGATACACGTCTGTTGACACCACTGCTGAATCTGGTGGTCAGTTGATGGACTGTGGCTCTCCTGTTACCTTTTACGAGTCGTCGTAGGCGCCGCTCACCCCGTTGGCCGATGGCTCGTGACCCATTACAGTGATGGCGTTGGGACGCGATTTCTGTCCCTGATGTCCACTCTTTGTACACCTTCACTACAGCGGACCGTGAGCAGTTCACAAATCGCACCGTTTCGGAGATGGTGCCACGCTTGCTACGATAGCCTATTATCATCCCTTTTTGGATCCCCGTTAAATCCGGACGTTTACCTATCTTGAGGATCGTGCACCTGCCATTTGATGCACCAGCTTTAAAGCTTTCTCAGCCTGTTATGCAAATTTCGCAATGTGTAATCGTTGCTGGGGCGAACCATGCGTGTGCCTTGACGGTGTGTTGGTCATAATTCATTGATATGACAGTGTAGAATCGAAACGTTATTTGATTTGGGTCGTACCAAGTCAAACAATTGATATTTTAAGCAATTCAAGCGAACTATTGTGTGCAAGACCCCTTAAGTTTTATTTAATGTATTGGCAGATGAATTTCAACTTTATAACACTCATTTCTTTACAAAATTACACCAATATATTTCTATCTAAAAATAATACATTTCTAATTTACACAGAATACTTTATCTTTGAGTTCTTTCCTCAATTTACATATCGTTGACGTGGAAATGCCGCACAAATCGGCCGCTTTTTTGATGAGATCAACGACGCAATCGTTGGGATAATATTTCTGAAGTTTGGTATATACATTGTTGATAATTCTCTTAGCTGATCGATTCAGAATCTGGCGTTTTTCAAGGGAATTTGTAGCATCCATCTCATTTACATTCACTTCGTCAGACTCAGTAGATTAGCTGTTATTCACGCTCAACAGCTGTCGCTAGTACAAAAGTCATACATTGTTAATGATTGTTTACCATTGTTAAAGATTCGTAGCATTGTCGTGGACTATTTTGCAGGGTGTAGGTGAAAAAGTAGTGACCTTTCTTTCCCACAGTGCCTTGCTGCTTTTTTCATATAGTGGGACAAAGTATACAGTTTTATTCCGATCTTGATGAAATTATGCATACTTGACCTTCAAAGCATGAGAAAGGTCACTACCTCAGATTGCGAAAAAATAATAAGTATTGATAAAAAATAGATATTCATGGTTATGGCAAGGCATATTAATGAGAAATATCTCATGACCAACAATGCAAGGAAAAGTTTGTACAACAATAGGTATCAACAATGGTGTCAACATGCAATGCACCAACACTATGCATAGATCACAATATATATCTCATAACCAACAATGCAAGGCAAAGAATTTGCAATATAGATAAGTTTAAATTTGTAACAATTAATAGAATTCCTGTTATCCTGGCTTTTCTTAGATAATAGAGTTCTTAATACTTAACAATTTCTTGAAAATCTTTAAAAATGATCAGTAACTGGAGATAATGGATAGTTAGCAGACTATTGAGAAAGAGTGGAAAGACGACACAGGAAGCACTCCTTTAGCTCCGTGCTGTATTGAGCAAATGGTAAGCAAGTAAATAGAAGAATCGGCAACCGCTAGGTTACACAAAGTGATGAATGGCCAAGTTTTGCTTCAAGACATCGAGAGAAGAAAGGGAATTGCAACAACATCAAGTGTACATCTAAAGTAAGATTACTTGAGTAAGAAATTATTTAAACTAGCAGTGGCATCCTTGGAAAGGTCCATACATTGTGAGCCTTTTAAAAAAAATTTTTCGAATTTTCATTAAGAATATTACTGTGTTAATTCTAAGCGTTTTCATGTGTTTATTTTTAAGATATTGCAAAATTTAATAAAAAAAAAGTCCGAGCCACACAGTGGTTATCACCTAGCATACTTGTTAGCACATCAAATCCAAACATTTCATAAAAATACATTTTGACTATATTCTCTGGGAATGTATATATTTAGGAAACTGAGATGCTGATAATGCGATGATTGAACTTCGTTTCCAAGAAAAAGAAAAAGCTATACGGGCATTTGAAAGATCTGAACAATGGGAGTTTCGAATAGAGCAAGAGGGTGTAAGAGCTTCTACGTCAAGGGCAATAAAATCTTGAGTCTAAAGTATCTAGTGATGCTCCGCAATGGTGAGGCAAGTCAAGAAGAGTTTAGATAAAGTCCCTGTATATCACTTCGAATTCCTATTTTTCGTATTTTTCGTAGAATGGATAGTCCCTTTGCTCTGTGTTGCATTGATGAATTATTTAACTAATTTGGAGTTATAATTTAATTTTTTGAGATTGTTCTGTTCTTCTACAAGTGTAATTATCCCGGGCAACGCCGGGTACCTCTGCTAGTATTATTATAAACAATATTTAATCGTTTGATTTGGAGACATCTATGCGACAAGACATCTATACTGGCGGCATATTCTAAAATTGGAATGAGATTTCCTTTCGCTCCTTTGCACATTTTTTTTTTGTTAAAGTTTCCCTTAATTTTCTAATAAACCGGACGGGGATGCCATCAATTTCACAGGCCAACAATGAAAAATCATCTTGAATAAATTTGCCTTATTCATTTAGTTATGCACATAGAGACCATAATGTTAAAGTAATGGATGTGAAGAGAAGTGGTTGTAATATTAAAGTATCCATATTTTTGGGCCACAAGGAAATATATCAGAATAATTTAAAAGTGTTTCATTGAAAAACAAGAAATCTGTGGATGATAGAAAAAAAAAACAAACTAATGTCAGATACGGATTCAGCACATGCAAAAGCATAAGAATCAGATCTTAGCGTTAAAGATGATTTTAAAAAGTTATCTTTTGTTGGCCTGTGTTATTATGGTGGTATTAAGATGATTAGAATCTTATGTCTAAAAAAAATCAAACAGAAAAGGTTCCCTAGGCAAGGCTCCCTTTATATTGTACCCATTTATAAATCCGGGGACCGTAACGGCCATTTATAGACCGATAACGGTGTCGTCGCCGCTAGCTAAAATGACGGAAAAGATGATTTTCTTGGGTTAAACAATTACTTATGGAATAAAATACCGCCTCAACAGATCGAGGAAGTAGGCCACTGAATCGAGTTCATTGGATTCCAGTGCTAGGAGTTTATGACCAGGGAAGAGAGTTCTTAATAGCCCAGACTGATATTTCGAGGACCTTTGAAATATATCTAGGGATCAGTTATTGTATGACCCGGAATATCAGATAGCTATCTCCAACTTATGAATGACTACCTAAGAGACCAGATTAATGCGATTAAAAATTGCCCTAGTATTACTTACCTTCCACACGTGGAGTCATCCAGGGGTCGGACTTGGCCCATTGCTGTTTGCTGTATCTTCTGCATCTATTTTTAATCATAATTTTAATTTAAAATTTATAAGTTATGTTGATGGCAACTATTTTACATGGACTATGACCCTCTGGATCATGATGACATTATGTACAGACTTGAGCAGGATAGTAAGCTATTGTATCAGTGGTACCATAGCCGAGGATTATGTTTGAATAAGTCAAAAACGAATACTTTTGTGAATTCAGAGAAGGAAGTAAAAAGACAGGCTATTAAGGTTTTGATACTCACTTCAGATTCAACGAACTGATAGATCAAATTATTTTGATGTTGCGAAAGATATTTTGATGTTGGGAAAGATATTTGTTCAAATTGATAAGACATAACCTAACCTCGCTCTGGTCGCCCGCCAAATCTGTTTTGAATAAGTCAGACAACTCTGTAAAAGAGGGCACTATACATAACCATCTTCTTAAGTATAAAGAAGGGCTCTTTTACCAAAACAAAAAAGAGCCCTTCTTTATACTTAACTAGCAAAGGTACACGGCGTTGCACGGGATAATTACACATGGATGTAAACAGAACAATCTCAAAAAATTAAATTAAATTTTGCAAT
>JAHWFO010012261.1:1067639-1088965 GCA_023313115.1 Rhysida immarginata | reverse complement strand
AATGGTCTTTAAGAATCCGAAGTCAGAATTTCAAAAATTCAAAATTTTTTTAGTGCACAAGTCCTATGGAGATTATGAATGTGTATTTAATATTTTTTATTGGATTTTTGAAATTCTGACTTCGGATTCTTAGGGGCCATTAAAAAGTAGAATAAGAATGTCTGTAAGACCCACTCTCTATCTCTTTGTCTTCATCGATAAAATTGGGTTCAAAACTTTAAAAGTTCCACACTTTCAGGGCCTCTTATCTCCTAAACGGTTGGATCAATTGAAAAAACACCAAGAATAAAACATTTCTCGAATATTGTGTACAATCTGAATATACCAATAAAAATAGGCGTCCCTATTTAAGATTTAAAATTTAATCCCCCCCCCCCCCCAGGCCCACTCACAAGGGGGGAGGGGTAATTTTTTAACTAATGAATTTCCCCAGCAAAATAATTCACTTTTGATTTTGTACATTTTTTCGTATACAATGCTTAGTTTCCGAGATATTCAGTTGTCTCAAGATAAATGCCTCACCCTGTATTCTGATTTCAGGGTGTTGTCTCTACTGTAGTTTGTCAAGTCGACTTTCAGGAGATCTCCTGAAAATGGCATTGCATTGGGTTGAAAACCCTGCATGTTATAAATAAAAAACTTACGAAAAAAATCGATTTTTTTTTTTTTTTTAATAAATCTTTCTATCTCCATGAATATACGTGCTATTCTCATACAAATGAACACAGATAAGTAAAAGAAGCCCCATAAACCTATGCTACAGCTACAACACTTTTCAACCAATATTGCTTACAGGGTGATCTCAAGCATTAATTTTTTTGTTTAATATGTTGCTAGTCCCCTATTTGCCTTCGGGACAAAACCTTCGCTGAAATATGAGGTGTAAGGAGTTCCGATACATCTCAACTGAAATCGATTCTCATTACAAAGAAGATCATATTCTGTCTCCCACATATGCTAGAGTGCAAACAAGTTGTGGGCGGTTAGTTTCCTCTTTGTTTCTCTTATCGATTAATACTTGTTGCTCAGTCACTGAACTACGAATCCTATCTTATATATAGCGAAGCTGTAAAAGGGAACATAATCTATTATTCAGCGGCACAGTAGTGACAAAATATTTTTTTTTTCTTCTGTCCTCCTTTAAAAGAAGAAATCCTTAATGGACAGGTGCCGACCTATTTTTTCTCTTTCTCAACAAAGAAGGAGGGCGAAAAGCAATAATAAACATAAGGTGAATTAAATATTCAGACGTTTTAACGCATCTTTTAAAAACGCATTCCTTATGATATATATTAAATGCCACTGATCCCGCTTTGTTTTTGTTTTTTATAAGTATCTTTACTGATTGTTGATGACGTTTACCCCTTTAAGAAATAAAGTTTACTCTTTTCATTAACAGGAACGCCATCGCAGCCGATGATGCAATGAAAGGAGCAAGCAAGCGTTGCATTTCTTGCGAGAACACGGTCGCTTATTTGTATTTTTTTTAACATTAAATAAAAGGATCCAGCAGGCACTTCTCGGAGGAGTCACTCTTATGTAGTAAAAAAGGCTCGACGCATACAACCAGAAAGCTATGCACCTTCAGCCCCTCGAACAAAGGCATTCCTTCGCACATCTGGCGACGTCACCTGACCTCCGGAAAGAAAACACCAAAGGTCACCGGAAGTCTGTTTGTTTATGTGAGAGTGCGCATGTCATTGCATAACAAAAATACGGAGAAATAAAAGATGGCGACAACATCTCGAACAAAGGATGGGAAATTGCGCTGAAATTTATATATAGTCTACATTTAAATGATGATCCATGTCTTGTATAGGATAGCAATCGTTAGCAATTTCCGAAAGGATAATGCTGGAACTGGAAGTTGTACCAGAAAGATCTTTAGGAAACGAACAGTGGGAATTCATATTAGGTGAGCAACATAGCCCGTAGTAAACTCTTGTGTCTGGATTTCGCTTGATGTAATGAGAAGTTTACTAACACTTACTTTAGAAAACAGCACTTTCAAACGAAACTATTACGTGGCATTTGTTGACATCGTACTAAACGCGTGCTTTTGTAATTTCTGCTTAACGAGACTGTCCGTTTCGAGATCGTTAAGGGCACAACGACGTGTAAACCCATTTTCGTAAAAGTTCGATTTAAATTTCTTTGCTGTGGATAGGCGAGTTAAGTACACCCTACTCGAATCTCTAGAAAATACACTCGAATCTGTAGCTTGACATCGCTGCATGGCTCGACTTCGTTATGTATGTACTAAAATTTACTAAATTAGATAATAGACGGTAGTGCACGATAAAAGTTAAACGACTTTGTTGTGTCTCTCTCTTTCTCTCTCTCTCTCTCTCTCTCTCTCCAAAGTAAGTGTCATTTAAAACGCTTCAACTTTACCCATAGAGAAAACAGCTTTCAAACTTTGACGAGCTTTGTTTTTACGAAATTTATTTTATTTTATTTTATTTTATTTTATTTTTGCGAAAGCATTTCCTAAAAAAAGTTCTCCGCAAGATCAAGGTTTTATTTAGCAACTATAAAATTTAAAGCAAAAGAGAGCGAAATGGCTTATTACTTTAACATTGTTTACCTATCCTTTTTTCCAGCTAACAAAATGGAATTATTGATGACAACCATGAAGATGAATCTTTAAAGCAATTTTAATATCGATTTAATGCAAGACAGGCCAATATATCTTCATATGATGCACTGAATCATAGAACAAAATAGTTTTCTTTATGAAGTTCTATTCTAATTTCAAGTATGATTCATCGTCACTTTAAAAGCAAGCTTTATTAGATCGTGATTGGTGATTATCCTTCCTTCATAAAATTAATTTAATTAACCTGTACATATAAACAAATGCAGATGTCACCAGGATGCTGTTTCTTAGAATCCTTCAGACTTTTTTTTTTTTTTTTATAATCAAATAGTATCCATCCAATATTTTTAAAATTTAGAGAGGATTTTTTAAAATCCATATCAAGAATCCTTTAGGGTGAATAGCCTACATGTTTATCTGTTCACTATCCTATCAGATTTTGTAGGAGCCTTTAAATAGCTATTACACAAGGAAATAAAAAAAATAATCACTATGAACGTTTGTAAATAAGTGATAAATTTGAGTGAGCAAATTGTCTTTATTATTATTATTTATTTATTTATTTATTTTAATATTTATTGATATCTAAAACTGAAGTTACAAATCACTTG
The DNA here is from genome assembly GCA_023313115.1 of Rhysida immarginata. NCBI lineage: Eukaryota > Metazoa > Arthropoda > Chilopoda > Scolopendromorpha > Scolopendridae > Rhysida > Rhysida immarginata. The sequence continues at coordinate 1,085,755 of JAHWFO010012261.1, read as the reverse complement.
CTTGATCGTTCCAAAGTTTATGAAATAGGCTGTATCTTTTCATTTTGTAAGTAGTGGTGTAAAATTCATTATTTCTGAACATGCGATATAAACATATAACTCATTTAATTTAATGTAAAAATTAATTAAGTAAATTTTTAAAAAAATTAAACGATAAAATTAATAATAAAATAAAAATGATGTTGAACGTCGTTCTTTTGTCCACAATTTTGGGTTAGTTGGTATCCAGCTTTTGAAGTCTAGATGATGTCCAATTGATATTCAAATTGATGTTATTCTGATGATTTTTCCAATGATGATCCAATTTTCAACAGAAGATTTTTAAGTTGAAATCTAAAATTAGTAGCGTTGAAATATAGATGAAGGATTTTTTTTTTTTTTTTTCTTTTACATTATTTCTGGCTATAAAAATTATAAACTTCAAAATCCATCAGAAGCTCAGGCTTGGTTTGACTGAATTGATCAGAAACTAAGAAGGACCCTGAAAAGATTTTTGAGATCTATTCAAGATCTCAATGTTTTCTAATGTAACATTTAGATTTCTCAAGTTTTTATAAATCCTGAAAATTTAATTTTCCTCCCCCCCTCCCCCATCCTGTTTTCCATATCATCTTTGCCTATTTTATGATCTCTTGTATAAAATTAAATGACTCAATGATTCCATCATATTAAAGATCCTGTGTGGGAACTTTTTAGTGAAAGGTAATGTTTAAATTTACAAAGAGTGAAGTAGAAAATGTTTCCTTTGAAATCTAAGACTGCATTTTAAAAGGTGATTTATGGATTACATCTTTTCTGTACTTCTGTTTGGGAGAAGTATTAAAAAAACTATAATAAACTTTGTTTCTTTTGCTATGCTTCCACTGCCAAAAATATCTTAGTTATTTAAATTCTAGAATTTAAAGAGTTTATGCCACTGAGGTTGCATATATTTTACTGAAATGTTTTCTAATTATATTCAGATAAACTTAAATGTTTGTCTTATTACTGAAATCTGACAAAAGAGAGAATTTTGGCCGAGAATGAAATAATTTCCCCTTTGTTCTCTTTTGTTTGAAAGAGCAGCAAAATCGCAACTGATTTGAATACTAGTGGGGAAATCCTTGCATTCAATAATTGCAGCCATTTGAAAAATGCTGTATATTAGAGTGAGTCATCAAAATAAGAACACATCAGGTTATGAATAATCAAGATGTGAATTGACCCCATTCAAATATATAAATTATATTAAGATATAAATAACTGAAATTTTCAAACTGTATGAGAAAGTCTGCCCAGTATACACAGTCGGTTTTTCACAGCAATATTTGTTGCATGAGTTCTGTTGTCTTTTTCTCATTTGTTAAAATGCATTAATTGAAAATTTTACAGTTTTGAGTGATAGCACTGTATTCGCCTTGGGAACTTTTAGCTGCTGAGATGCAAGAAACAAAGATATAATTGGATGAAAATTAGCTATGCATTTGCGGTAGACTGTTCAGGAAAATAAACTATTTGGTATTTGAATAAGCAGGGTTCTTCCCAGGCTCTTTTAAACGGGCACACCGCCCGGCAGATTTTGTTGCCTGAATACATGAAAAACTGCACACCACTGCATAATATTTTATTTGTTTTTAATTTTTGTCCACACGGCTAATTTATCTTTCCACCTAGCTGATAATATTTTCTGATGAGACCACTGGTAAGGATAAAAAATTTATTTAAGTGTTTCCAGCCTGATGTTCATTATTATCATCACCATCATTTACAACCATTATCTGTCCAATGCACGAGCAGGTCTCTTCCAAATTTTTCCAGGCATAGAGATAGCATAATTAATTTAAAAGAAAATTGGCCAGTTAGCTCTATGTTGGCCAAATACGGATTGGAGGTTAGAAGAGTCACTTTATAGGAAGAGTATCGCAATCGTCTTGAGCGACGCCATTTTGAGTTTAGTTCTTCTCTGCATACAAAGGACAGTATGGAGATTACGTTGCTTTGTGAACATTTTTTCAAAGTAAATGTATGAGTAAAATGTTATGATGTAATGAGTCGTAATGTTCACGATTTGTAAATTTACTTAATACATGATAAATACGTTTTTAATATATTTAATGTGGCAAAAATAAAAGATAACTCTACTGCTCAAATTAAATTGTTACATCACTTCTTTTTTTTTAGGTCATCAATAACAAAATATAATCTGTATTTCGTTAACTTATAAAATTTCATAAATTTAATATTTAATTCAAATGAATGTAGAAAGAATTTTAGGTTTTACATGGTATTTATGAATTTGAAATTTTAAAAAATTGACAAGTTAATATTTATTTTTTTCCATTTTTTTCCTTTTTCTTTTTCACATCGTTTTTGCAATGCTTAAATTAAATCTCAATGATATATTTCATTTAAAGAGGAGAGGGCCGGCCCAGTGGCCGAGACGGCTGGGGCGTAGGCTTTCAAGTTCACGAATCTGTCGGGTTGCGGGTTCGAATCCCGCCGTGGGCATGAATGTTTGTGGTTGTCCCCGGAATGGGTGAAAGAAAATTCTTGTATTGAACTCTCGGATTGTGTACATATATTAGCCATGTGAAAGTTTACCGCGCAACAATTTGGCATAATGGCCTGGATAAAGCGAAAGCTAATTGACGATATTATTTATCTCTAAACTTTAGGAAAACTTTGTCTATTATTAATACATGCAACTGCTATCGATAACATAGTTTCTGTTTATCGATTGAAACTTACTATTTGTTGATTAAGTCTCAAGTGCTCCCAAGTAAGTTTCAGAGCTCACTGAAGTACATAGAAACGATTAGCAAGCATTCACCCGAGAAAACTCAAAATGGCTGCGATTATGCCACGTGATACCGTAAAGCCAACCAGAAGCCTTGCGGCACAGTTCACTCAAATGTGATACTCTTACTGTAAAGTGACTCTAGGGTTAGAAAAGACTAACACTAACATCCCTGTTATGGTGGGTTTGAACGCACAAACTGATAATCACATGAGCTAGTGGAACTGTGTTCATAATGCTCTTGGCCACCAAGGTCAGCAAACCCACTATGTACATTGCCAGCAAAAAAAAAAAAAATGCAACACTTGGAAGGAATAGGTCAATATTTATGAAATTGCACAAGTGTTGTTTGGGTTCATATAATATGATTTAAATTTCAACGCAATGTCTCACAGGTCCTGGTACAGGTGTCCCAAAAGTCCTATTCGGGGAATGAAAGAAAGGCCCAATGGTGCATTGTTATGAATACAGCCTGAGACCATGTTGTTAGAAATTACTGTCATTTGTTTATCTCAGAAAAATACTGGATTATTGATGTTTGTTTACATGAATGAATATAATTTTTTGTAATCTTGATGATGGAAGGAATCAGCGTGTGCTTTCCCCCACTCCGGAAGGAGCGGGTAACCCGTTGAACCTCCTTCGTGATAGGGATCGGGGCTTGGAATTATTCCCCGTGAACGAGGAATTCCCAGTAAGCGCGAGTCATAAGCTTTGTTAAATTCCTTGGCCAAATCTTTTCTTTTTGGTGTTCATTTCTCTTCGACATTAAGAATTGTTAACTTCTGATCTAGCATAAGATTGCTGCATCTCTTCTGGGATGTTGCCATTTCAATAATGAAATGAAAATGCTAAAATCAGTGAAATAAAAATGCAGTGAATAGGGCTGTAAATATTTTGAATTGCAAATGCTGAAATGAAAGCAATACATCAACAATCTACAAACGATCAGTGAGAGTCAAAGCCAGCTAGAAACAAGTCCTGATGCGGAAAAGTCACCTGACCATCTTAGTCCAAACAACAATATAACCTTCGTTGTTTCATTCTTGGATTTTAACAATCAGTATTTTTTAGTTGTTGAAAACCATGAAGTTTGGATTGTTAGTTGGACTACAGTGATTAGGTGAGTTTTCCATGTCAGGACCTGTCTCAATAGCTGGCCTTGAGTGGGAGTGTACAAATATTTGGGTGAAATGGAAGCAGTTCTCCCACTAAACTCACTCTTCCTCAACAAATTTACATGAAATATACTGAGATAGATGGAGAAGCCTGAAGTATCCAAGAGGTCTCCATAAAATATTTCTTATTACGAAATGCACTGAAATGCATGTTTATGTAAAAACTGAAAACCAATCGGAATCCACAGGTCTTGAATCCCAAATCCTCCCTTGTTTATTTACACTAAGAACTAATCAGAATTTGTGGTTATTGAATATTCATACTTCCTTACCTTTTTTACGTTTTTATCTTTTTTTTCTTTAACAGTAAACATCTCAGATGAAATGAATTTCTTTGTTTTCTTTGCATTAGCCAGGATTTGATTAAAAACAAAAAAAAAATTATAAAACGACTAATTTTATATAGAAATAGCTTTCATGGAGACGGGACCAGAGAAATATTAGTATTTACTGAGTTCGTAATAATGGGGTTCGACTGTATTACAGAAGGTGACAAGCACTTCTCACAGTATTATTTATTAACGTCATGAATGCACATTTCAACTGCTCTGCAATCTTCGTCAGAATGCAAAACAGCGAAGAAAAGGATGCAAACAAACAGGAAATAATATGGGCCAGTATTAACCAATCATGTGATTATAGATTTTTAAGTTTTAATGTAATATTTGATATTTAAAAATGAAGTAGAAAATGTATTCTTCACTTAATGACCAAGTTCTCTTCCATCAACCTGGTTATAAAATGAATCTACTAAATGATAATGACCAGGCCCCAGTTCAACAAGATATTTGTTGTTAATTTTCATTTTCATCTCAAGATCTGTTACCCTTCTTTGGTTCTTGCTGCTTTCTTCAGGTGAAATGGTGCTCTTTCTTTTGATCAGGCTTTCTTTTTTTTTTTTTAATGAAAACACTGCAGTTTGGGAATGACTTTGGTTGATTTTGGTTTAATAACGTTCACTACTTTCCTAATTGCCATTCTCATTGACAAATGATACACTGTTCTCAGGTCAGTAACAATAGTCGGAAGTGCAAATAGTTGATAAACAAAGTGTACCTGTAATAATGCAAGCATGATGGAAACCGCTGTCAATATCAACTATGAAATTGCTGATGTTCATTGGAAGAACTGGAAGAAAGAATCATAGCATGTGTAAAGAAAGAGGGGGACATTTTGACAATATCTGTAAAAGTGAATGTGACACTTTCCATATTTATGACTGTTACATGGCAGCATCTTTATTATGGATTTTCTTCAGCAAAACATTTCTGGGAATGAAGGTTTGCACTGACCTTCCACTTTATTAGGTACACCTGTGTAATAGCATGCTTGAACCTTCATTACCCTTAAAACCACCTGTATTTGTTTGGGCATGGTTTGAAAACGATGCTGAAAATATTCATTGGAATGAAGGTCCATTCCAATGAAGGTCATTCCTGGGAATGAAGGTCCATACGGACATGAGAACTTCATGCAATTTCCAGAGATCTGATGGAGATGTAGGCAAGGAGCAAGCATTCCTTTCCATCTGATCACAAAGATGTTCATTGGGGTTGAGATTTGGGCACTGAACCGGCCACTCCATCAAAGAGAACTCACTGTCATGTTCCTGGAACCAATCTATAGTGATTTTGGCCCTGTGTGCGGTGCATTATTCTGCTGGAAAGAGCCATCTGTGTGCGGATAAACTGTGAGCATGAAGGGGTGAACTTGATCTGCAACAATGTTTTAATAATGCTTTGGCATTCAAACGACTGTTTACAGATATTAGAGGATCCAATTCATACCAACAAATTATTCTCCACACCATTGCTCTGCCACCTTGCAAAGTCCATACTAAACAAGAGGGGTCCTTGGCCTCATGCTGTTTTAGCCATATTCTAACCCTTCCATCAACGTAATGCAGCAGGAACCTATATTCGTCTGACCAGGCAACCTTTTTCCATTCCTCAATGGTCCTTGCACATGTTCTTGTACTGGTGTTCCCACAGGACAGGTGCTTTCTTGTTCCTCTCTAACAGCATTGATACCTGAGATGGTCTTCAATGTTGGTAACCTATGCAAGCCAAGGTGTGACTAGTTGTCCATTTTGATATTGTTTTCTGGCCACCTCATTTGTAATGAGCAGTAATTTGTGCGATTGTTGCCTTTCTGTTTTTTCGCAAAAGTCTTGACGTTCTCCTCTGGCCTCTTTCATCAACAAGGGCTATCTGTTCACAGGAGTCACAATGGCTGTGTGTCTTTTGTTCCTTGATCCACTCTCAATAAACCCTTGAAACTGTGGTATGCAAAACGTCACCATTTCTAAAAATCCTCATTCAAGCCCGTCTTGGGTCTACCACCTTGCCACCTGGAACTCTGTCAGATCACTGGTTTTCCCTGTTTTTGCTATGGTTTCACATTTAATTAACAGTAGAAAATTTGCTTCAGGATATTTATATCATGATTTGTGATCATGTGATATGCAAATCAGGCAGTCACTCAATTTGCATATTTTGTGAGTTGTATTGTGAGTGACAGCTCAGTGTATTGACCCATGGACTACAAAAAGTTTTTTGTTTAAAACATCATCCAAACTCTAGGAAATTTTGTTTGTGGCATGACAGAATACCCTGTATAGAAATTCATTCTATCTGCATATCTATAACAACAATGGCTTTATTCACAATCTTTTGCAGTTACGATGGTAATAATTGGCCATTGTCTTTTGAAACAGTATCCATGACAAGAGTTTATTTTCTGTCACTTTGCAGTGTACAAATATTAGTTGGCTTCAAATTATTTGTTAGGCTCAAGGCAAACTTTTTTTTTTTGTTGTTGTTCTGAAATGGCCAGATGTGTTTATTTCTAATTTTTTGTTTGATTTACTTCTACTGATGGGAAATATGTCTGGAATTGTAGTTTTTGGGTCCCACCTAGCTATGAAGGGTTGGAGGTACCAAAAATTGAGGAGTTTGAGCCAACTCCTTTAAGTTTTGTTTATTGATTTCACAACCTGTACTTTACAAGTATTACATGAAGGGTTTCTCCTTGTTTTTCATGCCTGTTTACAGTAAATTACATTCTTAAAGTTTGTCAATAAAATACAGCAAAAATAGTGCACATTGTGAATCGTATAAAGATTTTTAGAAAGCTAGATATGTTGAAATGTTCATGTTTTTAGATATAGAAAAAATAAAAAAGAATAACAAGTCAGAATGTCTTTTGATTGTTCATTTATGTCACTTAATGTACAAGGTGTCTCTAAAAAAGTTCGGTGAATGGTATCAGAAGTTAAAGAAAACAGAAGATACAAACAAATTTCCTTTATTGATCTTCAAAGTAATCGCCATTGGATACAACACACTTTCAACGTTTTTAAAACTGCTGAAAACTGTCAGCAAAGGCTTCTTTTGGAATTGCTCGATGCTCAAGGCCCTTGAGGCAGGGAAACAAAGTGTGCAGGCACCAGAGATACTGGGTGTACTGTGGATGTTTGAGAAGAGCTACATTGCTTAGCAAGGTAGTGCAATGCCCTTAGGCAGTTACAAAAGGAACGGAAGGGTTGGAAGGTCGGCCGAAATGCTGTGGGACCTTAGACACCTAACCATCCATACAGACAACCAAAATAATAAACAAAGAATCTCTAAAGGGGGAGGCCATGTTCTGGTGGGCTTTCACTGAAGCACAACTTCTGTGAAGTTAAGCAACATCAGGCACGGCTAGTCACTGGATGGGTTACTCATTAGTGACTCACGATCTGCTGTGACCATCATACAGCAGTCGTTAATCCAGGTCCATCCAGAGACCCAACTGGTTGGTCTCAGGCCATACAGACTCTGGATGGACGTATTGGATTACAATAAATAAAATATAAATATAAATAAAAAAATAAAGTTGAACGACAGTTTACCTATATGTCTTTGGGCTTAGTTTCATTCAGCGTTGGCTCGGACAACAAATCATGAGCAGCAACGATGAGCATAAGCTGGAGGAAACATTAATAATGGATAATTGCATACTCTTAGTAAGGCATTACACCAAACACATGGAAAAGTACAGGCTATTTATTGATTTTTCTTATTCGGGCTTAATACAGTACAAGAACAAGGAGCAGCTAGCTAATCAAACCTATCGAATTACATTTAGAGAAAATGATTTAAATCAATTAAGGGTTCTCTATTACTATAGAGTCTTCACTGAAATCCACTACTAACTATTCATGAGCAAGTGTTTTAAAAATCACAACTCAGAATTAAAGGTGAAGTTCTTCGTTCAAGGAGCCACTCTCCGTAAAAAAACGGAATTAGAACTATAATATTAGATTCACCCCAAAAAATTAAGAAGTAATTAATAATCACGGAAGTTAACTAATAATTAAGGTGGCAAATGGAAAGTAATTTAAGTGGGCGAAACAATTTCTGATCGGTCCGGTCGATATGTGAAGAAATTATTTAGCAGTCTTGGCATTTAGAGAGAGTTACTTCATACCCAATCATCTCAAAAAGGGGATCTGTAAAACAACATCTGAAATACTCATGACGACTACGCAGCTTTGCTGGTTAGTAGAGGTTTTAGATAGAACATCAAAGAGATGGATCTTCTCGCGGTTTTACTGGCCAGTGGGAGGGCTGGAAAAAAAGTGGAGGAACGAGGACATGGTTTCTAGTTGTTGGTATTAGGACAGAACCCACGCCTTACCTACTTGAACCCCTTTCAGACGACGACGAGACTGATCAGATCCTTGAGACTGATTTCAGGTGCTGGTTTGGTCAAGTTGCTTCTCCCATGTTGAGGGACTCGTCATACTGTCAGAGTGGAACATGCAGAATTTGTTGAAATAGTGTAATCCTCCAGAAGGTCATCACATCGTTGAAGCGCTTGGCCTGGTTGAGCTATAATCCCAATTTTAAGAAAACTTTCGAACAACTGTGTTTAAATAATCGAAAATCCTTTGGTTAATTACAGAATAAAATACTCATCTTTGTGTTCAATTCATTTCTAGGAGAGCCCAAATTTTTGCCTCACAACCCCGTGAAATCAACAAGATAGTCTCCAGTGAGGAAAGTTGAACAGGATTAATTAAGCATTAAAATCTGCAAGGCTCAACAATCTCCTCATCGATGGGGTCATCAACATCAGATTCCCTCCTCAGTGGTTCAAGTTCTATTCAATTTTTGAATGGGAAGCTGAGCACAAGATTGAACAAATAGCTTGCTGACTGATTACATAATTGGTTTCATCAGTAATCATAAATAAGAAATTCCTTGCAAAAAGAGTTATTATCCCCATTGCGACTAATTCTACAGAATGTCTCCAAATGTGTCCTTGCTGCTGCCAGTTCCGATTCCAAAATATAGACAAAAAATCTCAACTACAACAACTGCTATTCTCGTGCGAGCGCTGGTGCAAAAAATCTCAACTTCAACAACTCGTTTCATTGTCTCCATCTGCCTACTTTGTTATAAGCAACACGGTACATTCATAATATCTTGACAATAGCAAAAACTGTTTACAGCAGAAAGATTAGTTATTATTTAAACAAACAATTCACACTTCTAAGGAACATTGGTGGTAAGCAACATAATAAAGGTTATTGCAAAATTCAAAGTTCAGGGTCATTAAGTCGACAAAATTTTCAGACCAAGGCGTTATAGTAGATACGTACATGGATCGCACTGTGTAGGCAGTCATTGTCATGCAGCATTTTCTGCTCATGGCTTCTGTTCCATACACTGAAATGAATGTTCCGTGAAGTTCATCACCTTTTTCTCCAATTTAATTACAAAACTTGAAGTATACATTGCTCCGTAGCACTATTACACGAATCTTCACACCCATTACATTCTACTGGCTACAGCAGGCAAATCTGCTCAATTTATTGTGTTCGATACTAGGTGGTGCTTCTTGACATCTCTCTCAGTATGCATGCTCATGTGTGCATTCCTACCCCCTGTTGCTGTTGAGATATTAGTCAATTCACAGAATCTTTTAGGCATACCTTGTATATAGGCTTGTATACCTTGTATATAGGCTAATACAGATTTTATTCACTTTTTTTCATTACTTACAAGTAAATTTGTTGCAAATTTTGTAATTAGCGATGAAAATATTAATAATGTTATTTGGTGTGCCCAAATGAAAAGGAGACTTTCACTGTAACGCTATTGTATCTAATCGAAGTTGGTAAATATACGTCATCCTGGCTCCCCGCATCCCAAAATAGCTCACTTTGCCATGAAGTCTAGAAAAGTGATGCTCAGTTTCTTTTTCGATGAAGAAGGACCCATACTCCTCGACTGGCTAGAAGGGGATGAAAACTTAATGCTGAACGGTACTGCAACACATCACGGAAGCCGGAACAAACCATCAAAAACAAGCGCAGAGAGAAGCTCTCGAAATGGAGAGTGCTGCTCCAGGATGACGCTAAGCCACTTGTGGCCAATAAGACCCTCCACCTGCTGGAAGCATATCAATGGGAAGTCCTCAAACATCCTCCGTACAGCCCTGACATCTCCTCATGTGACTCCTTTATTTTCGGCCCCTTAAAAAATCACTGACAAGTCATCAGTTCACCTGCAACAAGGCAGTGCAAAACACCGTGGAAAAAAGATCCGTATGCAACCCAGGAGTTTCAACACTGAAGCCATCATTCGCTTCTTATGCTCGGAGATCAGTGCATCATTATCAAAGGCAATTATGTGTAGGCATCATGTTACACATTAACTGTACGTCAAATGTTCTGTACTTAAAATATTCTGTAATTAAAAATATTCGTTAGATATAATCGTAGACTCCTTTTCATTTGGGGACACCCCTTTACTGTTCATAAATTTTTTTCAATGTTCTCCCAGGTCCTTCTGAAGGGGTACACTGCCCAGCTTAAAAGCAAGAAAGTTTATAATGCTGGGTGTTTTGCTTGTTTTTAATTTTTGTCTGCTCAGTTATTTTTTCTTACTACCTACCTGATTAAATTTTATGGGGATAATTTTGTATGGATTTTAATTTTACATTGGGAGCTGCTTCATAAATTTATTATTGCCAAAATTCTGACAATTTCGGATTAGAGAGGTTTGAGTGTATTTTCCGTATTATAAGTTTATACAGTATTTTCTGAGGTATATGAAGCAGTTTATTTTACAAAAATTTTGGGACCTAAAACTAATACTATGAATTTTAAGACTGATGTTTACCGGTACATGTATATGAATTTTATAAGCAAATTTGGATGTCGTTTAGTAAAAATTTACATTTTATCTAAAATTTTATTGTTCGATAGAAGGCCCTGAAATATTTTATTAAAACACTGTGTTCTGTTCACCAGAAAATATGGTGCTAATATTATTACTATCCATATATTTCTGTTAATGTATTAAATTTTTATTAAACAGGAATGCCCTTTCATCAAAGTGTACAAATATTGCAGCAACAATTCAGACTTATTAAAGGTGTTCAAGTTTTATATAGTGAACTGGTAAGAAACAATTTTTCGTTATTTGATAGAAATTAATGTACTACTGTCGATTTAATTATGATAAGATTCTTATTATAATTATTAAGAATGTATGTCGATTTAATTATTATTAATTATACAACAAGAAATTTTTTGTGGGTTTCAGAACCATCTCGTAAAATAAAACACTTTAAAGGCTTATATTGAAATAAACACAAATAAAAGCTTAATGGATTATCTTATACGAGGGTAGCCCAGAAAGTAATGCACCACATTTTTTTCTTGAACAATTATTTATTGAATACAATGAAACTTATACACATGAAAGAATGATGCTTCTTCTACAGTCCATATATTTCCGCACAATCTCCGTCCCATTCTATGGCCTTCCTCCAGCGAGACACAAGGGCCACGCTCTATGTGAATCACCTTTTCCTCATCCTCAAAATGTCTTCAACGAATGGATTCTTGCAGAGGACCCGGCGTTGCCCGGGATAATTACGCTTGTAGGTAAACAGAACAACCTCAAAAAGCTAAATTAAACCTCCAAATTTGTTAAATAATAACTCAATCATTACAATATAGAGCGAAGGGACTATCCATTTTAAGAAAAATCCGAAAGACAGGAAATTTTCGGATTTGAAAGTGAAAGTCTGAGATCAGGGCTGTAGGGTGGATGGGGTAACTGTCTAATCCTGTTTCGTGATGTGTTCTGACATCCTCAAACTAGTTTGAGGGCGAGCGTTTCATGAACACGTTTTTGTGTAATCAAGAGCAAGGATGGTTTTACCCATACTTCCTTTGCTGATTGACAGCTCCAGCGCCAATTGCTGAATCGTTCTGTGTCGCTCCTGACAAATGAGCGCATCAGCACACTGCTTCTTGTCAGGTGTGACAGCTGAGGATGGCCGCCCCGACTGCAACAAATCTTGGAGCTCCGCCGAACCATTTTCTGAGGGCCTCACCCTCTGTGCCCAGGGACTAACTGTACTTCTGCCAACTGCTGATGCTCCATAAACTGCACATAAATGTTTGTGAATGTTTCCAACCGTTTCTTGCTCCATAGTGAGAAATTCAATGTCGACATGCTGTTTGTAACGTACATCACTTACAGACGCCATGTTTTTCCATTGCCGCACGTATGCTATCTGTCGGAAGAAACGGAAACTTAGCGCGCACACTCCGAAAACTTCAAAGAATGCATATCTCAAGTTTTGCATTCGTACCATTGTTGGGGACGGAGAAAAAAAATTGCGGTGCATTACTTTCTGGCTACCCTCAAATATATAGACAGTCGTTAACAATATATAGACTTTTGCTGTACAAGCGCCAGCTGTTGAGCATGAATAACAACAGACAGCTAATCTCGGGCTGTGAGGGGCACTTCAGGAAGCACTCAACAGCTGATAGAATCCTGAGACCATACCTTCTACTGACTCTGGCGTTACTAATGATAAACAAAAAGAAATAAGCACTACCCCAGTATAATGAAACCATGTATATACCTGGTATGTAAATATGAAACCGGAATTTTTGTATAGAAAATATTTGTTTATAATATGAAAATGATAAAAAATATTTTATTCGAAGTATTGCCCATCGCTGGCTATACATTTTTTCCACCTGTCTGACAATTTGTGGATGCTATACCAAAGAAACTGTTGCTCTTTTGAGGCAAACCAGTCATCGAGCTGTTTTCGTACATTTGCTGCTTAGCAAGTGCGTGTCCCATCGATGCAAATAAGTAGTAATCGGACGGAGCCAAATCTGGTAAGTAAGCTGCATGCGAAAGTATTTCCCAACTAAACGCCCCGATCGTTTCCTTGACCAGTTTTGCTGTGTGTGATAGTGCATTATCATAAAGCAAAATCACAGTGTGTTGCCTTTTTCATATTATGATCATTTTTCATGCAAAGCTTGATTCATATCGATCATTTGTTGTCAGTAGCGTTCAGTATTAACGGTTTCACCAGGTTTTAGCAGCTAATAATAGATCACTTTGTGTCTTGCACATTCTTCGTTTCTCATGTCAAAATGGCCACTTTTGAATTTTTTAAACCACTCAAAGCACTGTGATTTATCAAGAGCATGCTCACCGTAAGCTTCAACAAGCATTCGATGCGACTCTGCAGCAGTTTTCTTCAAATGGTAACAGAAAATTAATGTTGTCCACACATCATAGTTTCCAGGCACAAAATTCGACTTGTTCAACGCTATTACAAACTATGCTGTTGTATGAAACTTGTATTGTTGTTAGTTGAAAATCTGTCGTATGTCAGAGTAAGAAAATGGCACCAACGACATGGTTTGACAGTAACTACATTGACAGCTAGGGCCATTTATAGGCAAATTCTGGTTTCATATTTACAGACCTGGTAGACTTAATAATGACTGATGCATTTTGATGATAGAACTATCAACTGGGTAAAGTTGATTTATTTATTTTTTATTTATTGATTTATTTAATCTAAAGAAAGATACAAGTCGTCCACCCAGGGCCAGTATGGTGGGGGCCGACGAGGTAGGTCCCTGGGTGGGGAGCAAAGAAACAATATTTGATGATTAAAAGTTAAATTTTAAGGAGAGAAAGGATGAAGAAAGGGGGGGAAAGTTAGTTTGGTGGAATGTTAAAAAATATTTCTTTAGACGGTATTTGAAATGGCAGTGTTTGGTGATGAACGGAGAGCTAGGGGTAATGTGGACCAGAGTCTATTCCCGGCGATGGAGACACTTTTGAGTTGGAAGTTTCGTCTTATGTGAGGGATTGGCAGGAAATCAGAGTATCGGGTGTTATAAGGGATTCTAGTAGTGGTAAATAATTGTTGGGGGAGGGTAGTAACTATGGAATTATTCTAGTAAAGTTGCTAGGTTAATATTGTAAAGTTGCTGTATGGGAGTTATGCCCACGGAATTAAAAAGGTGCGAGACTGGGGTAGGTTTACGAACTTTTAGGAAAATGAGTATAAACCATTTTTGAAGTCTAAATAAGCGTAATAAATTAAATTTAGTGGTTGATCCCCAAAAAAGGAGGCCATATGAGAGAAAGGAATGGATTAAGCATTATACAGTAAAAGATGAATTTTGGGAGGCAGGAAATGAAGACGAGAAAAAAGTCCTAATCGTTGGTTTAGCTTAGAAGCTAATGCATTAATGTGAGCATCCCAGGAAAGGTTATGGGATAAGTGAATTCCTAGGTATTTAAAGGATTTGGACGAGTTAATGTGTTGAGAATTATAGCTTAGTGAGAATTCGTTCTTAGCAAGTTTTTTGTTGCACTGATGGAAGATGATATATAGGGTGTCTCAAAATTTATTGTACAAACTTTTAGTATGGGTGATTCTAAGCAAAAAAGTTCATATGATCATGGGTCCGGATTTGAACGATAACTGAGATATGAACAGAAATAAAAATGCCACCACCAAGATCAACAAGTTAAGAACTCAGGTTCTGCACAGCCTAGATTAATGAAATTTGGAGGAATAACATGGTACATAAGACTGTGTATACCATAAAAATTTGATTGAATTCCAACGAGAAGTTTCCGAGTTACACAGTCAAAATTGTCACAAGTGAGCACATGTTATGATGTTGAATGAGTAACTACTAAACAGTCTGTGGGTTTCAGCCACATTTTTTCAGCTTTAATATCAAGAATTGCAACACGATCAACATAAAGAGTGGCAAAAACAGCTCAAACTCAAAATCACGTGCACATAGGATATACCGCTTGGCATAATTACAGCTGAGACATACCCTTAACACCATCTATCAGCAAAGCTTCATACATCTTATGGTTTGGTCAGAATAAAACAGTTTTGGGAAATTTTGGGTAGCATCTCATATATAAGATGTCCTGGAACTTCGTGTACAAACTTAGAGAACATTGTTAGGAATCATAATTACATAGAAAAGCATGGGCTGAACATCACACACGTGATAAAGAGACATAAAGACACAGTAAGGCCACAATACAGAAAGCAGTGTAAAACGCTATATTATACAACAAAATTGTACAATGTATGACTTAAAAGTATCACAGGAGGTGTTCGAAATTGCACGCATTGGCATGGATGCATACCTACGTGATATGGATTGGCGAACATTTTCAAATATATCTGGCATTTCGCAGATTGCCGCAAGATCCATTTCAGAATTTACTGGTGTTGTACACAATGCTCTTCATGGCGCCCCAGAGAAAATAATCGAGAGAAGATAAATCAGGTGATCGGAGGGGGCATGCGACGGAGCCTTGTGTCTACAATGAGGAACCCTCACGTTTCCGACCTTGAGAGCTCACGTATAGCGCCATCTATTGATTTCCTTAAAGAATAATAACTGGATGTTCTATGAGGATTTTTATACACGCCATATCTCAGATGTTTAAATTATTGATGAAAAATAGGAAAGAAAATTCCACAGTCTGGGATCGAACCAGGAACCTTCTGCTCACCGTGCAGATGTGCCAACCAATTGCGCCACTGCGGACATGGAAGCATTACGCTATCTACATGCCCTTAGGGCTGGTTGGAGCAGTACCCAGTTCGCAGGCTGGGACTATCTTTCCTACTGGTGTAATAGTCGTTAAAGAATAATAACTGGATGTTCTATGAGGATTTTTATACACACCATACCTCAGATGTTTAAATTATTGATGAAAAATAGGAAAGAAAATTCCACAGCCTGGGATCGAACCAGGATCAATATTTTTTCAATATCAATCGATATTTTCATCAATATTGATTTCCGCCCGTGCTTTCCTACGTAATTATGGTTCCTAACGATATTCTCTACCTCCCCTCCAATTCGTATATGAAGTTCTGGTACACCCTGTATATGACAGTTGTCATGGCATCCTGCTCACTAGTGACTACTTGAATCATCCTGTATAAAATGAATATTTTATAATTTTTCCTGTATAATCTTCTGTTCATTTACTTGCAAAATGATTTTGCAAAACCTGATAATAGTATTGACTTATTCTTTGTATTTTAGAATCCGCTTGGTATGGATTTAGTAATCCATCTTTCTCAAGATGGAATAAGACTTATATTTGATCCTGTTGTTCAGCGATTAAAGGTATTATTCTAAATTTTTTTTCCCTTCATAATCTTTCATTATAAATCCTCCTTTGATTTTCGTTCTTTAAGACATTCAAAACTTTTTTTCATTTCATGTTAGATTATAGAAGTGTACAAAATGAATAAAGTTAAATTAAAATATTGGTAAGTAGCTTTGTAATTATTCAGGAATTGAAAATAATACTTGAATCTTTTTATAGTTTCTCAACAAGACAGATAATTGTATTTTTAAAATATTTTTTAGTGGAATTCCTTTCAACTCCCCAGAAGTACTCCCTACAATAGAGCAAATTGACCAGTCTTTTGGTGCTACCCACCCAGGAGGTAGAAGTTCACAATTTTTGTTTAGACCTATAGACCTTTTTATCTTAAAAAGAATTATATAGAGTGTTTTTTTTATTTTTTATTTTATTTAGTCTATGATCGTGGACAACAGCTATTTATTTTAAACTTTAGAGGCCTTTCTTTTTCTTTTCCTATAGAAGCTAAATTTCAGGTATGTTATGAATAGTTAAGTTTTATTTGTTTGGGGGGTGGAAGAATTACTTACAGTTATGTCTTATATGATTAAAAATATTAGAATGTGCATAGTGAATATTTATAATGTTCTTAACTTCTTTATTGAGCTGAGAGAAGGATGCTCTGTAATTAAGTTTCAGAAATTATTACAGATTCATATTTGTGTAAATAAAATGGCATTGTCATGGAGATAATGGGTGGAATGGTGAGAAAGTGACACTGTTTCGTATTCAGGGGTGACTTCATGAACGTTGTGTTGCAGGAAATATGAAGAGTATGCAGCATTTAAAATTTGTTCATTAGGTACTTCATGACTAAGGATCATGCCATTGCAATCATATGCAATAGCTTGAATGCATTCGCCCACTTCTGTACTGTACCGTATCGTAATGTATCAGCTTCACAGGACTCTGCAAGTCCCTGATAGCACTCTTTTGCAGTACAGCCTTTTACTGTTTCAATTTTAAACCAGGGATACTGCTCCAAATTAGAAAACATATTTCTCTTCCAGTTTTCTACTCTGAATAGAATGTGTAAAGTTAGTGTGCATGCGCAGCACGTGAAAGATAATGCCTATTACATCATTGAGAGGGGAATGTATGGCCTTGCGTGTGCCAATACAGGGTGAGCCTAGCTCTATCAAAAAAGATCATGACTCCATTGACGTGATGGCCTCACTCAAGATAAACGCCCTGCTATTGGAAATTGCATTTGGAATATTCATTTTTACACTCATTTAGGGTTCAAATTAAAAAAATTTAAATATGCCATGATGTTATTAATGCACTAATCTTTTGTTAAATATAGTTGTATGTGACCGTAGAATTGTCCTTTAAAACCAAACAAGTGTTTGTGAAAGTTAAATGTACTAAATATTATGCAAGAGAATAAAACTGGATTTGGAAATTTGTCTCATATGTTAGACAGGGTTTGTACACGGCCTTGTATTCCTGGAAAAGCTGCAATTTTATTGAAATGTTTTCAAGGCTTGAAAAGGTAGGAAAATGATATAAAATCAACTTTCCTGCGGAATTTCATTGATATACTGTACACTGACAAGATCATGTCAAGTTTCATTTATCCCTGCGGGGGGGGGGGGGGGGGGGGGGGGGGGGGGGGGGGGGGGGGGGGGG
>JAHWFO010012261.1:1053399-1064168 GCA_023313115.1 Rhysida immarginata | reverse complement strand
AGAAGAGCGGCCGTTGAAAACCTCTCCGTTTTAAGCCTAAGTACAAGATCAGCAATTTTCCATAATAAACATGTAAAAATGGTCACATCCGTTATTTTTAAACGAATATTTTTAATAATATAGTTCAAAATTGTTTATTAACGTAAGAAATTACGCAGAAATTAACTTTTTTAAGAACTGCCATTGCTATCCCAGAAGTCATTGCCAACGATGGCGGCGGGCCCTGGATAACAATGTGATCGGACGAAAACGTGAAGAGATCGTTTGAATTTCATACTGTGAAACTCTTTACAAAAGCCACAAATACGGATAATTTGCTTTTATAAGTTAAGCAATTTACGGTGATAATTTTTTGACTTAATAAACATTAGAAATTTTGATAGGCGACGTCAGGAAAACTAACATCGATGTTTAATCAGCAACCAAAAGTCGTAATTAATAAATAATAAATGACCTAGTATATATACGTGTTCCATCATTACAATACATTAACATAAACAGTTATTCAATAATCAATAGATAATGATTTCGAAAGGGTTTAAAAAAATCGAAATGAAACATTGATGGTGCAAAAGCATCGAAAATTCGATAGCCAAAACTTTTTGAACATGATACTTTTGGCTACTCCATTTCAGCCATGCATTACTAATAAATCTAATCGAGGCCCACAAATAAAAAATTTTCCTAAGAAATTGAGCATGCAAACATGCAACTTTTTTTCTTTTTTGCGTATTTTCTTTAAAGGATGCGTGCGCATACTGCATTGAATGAATTAAGATCGTTTTTGTTGAATTAAGATGATGCTTTGGATGAATTGCTAAATTACTTTTATAAATGGAACGATTATGTAAGCAAAAAATTAATTGTTAAGAATAAGCAAACTATGTTAAAAGATTATTTTGTTAACGATAACCATGATAACACAGAATAACAATAAAAGATAAATTGTCCATTTTTTTGTCTTTCTCTGATATTACGAAAAGATTTTTGGTTCCATAGGATTTCGTATTAAACGGGGTAGAATGTATAACCCTACTAATAATATCATGTTTCCTTTATACTCATTCGACCTCTTGGAAAAATGAACACATCTAATGCCGACTTGACTAAAGCATTAACAGTATCGACAAAAAATATATTATAATCACAGATTTAGAAAAGGTTTGATTTTTTTTTTTTTTTCCCACTTCATTAAAAAAAAAAAAAAAAATTAATGAAGAGCACGAAGTGACGATGGTATTTTGGATTTGATCGACTAACTTGTTGATTTTATTGATAAACAACATATGATTAACGGAAAATAATGAATCAAATAAAGTACAATGAAACATTCTTTTAAAACTGCTATGTTCTAAGCATTTCCAATGATAAAACATCGGCAATTGTACTCTTCAATTAAAGGTAGGTATTTTTTGTCTACTTGATTGTAGAGTTGCGCTCGTATTACATATTCGTCAGTAAATTAAAGGAAAAAATAAACCAAATTAAATATAGTAATAATATTGACAAAATTAAAAGTAATACTTTTTCAAATTAAAGCAAACTTAATTACAAGTCGACATTTTAATTTGATAAGGAAAATGTAGCCGCTTCATTCGGGATGGGGGATAGGGTGCTTCTAAAATCGGTTGCCATTCCAAATTTTGTGGAAAAGAATCAACTCAATGAAAGCCAGTTTATAACAATTCTCATATTAGAATAAGGGAAATCACAAATTGTGGATATAACACATTAAAAATAAAGCAAATACATATTTCCACAATTTCAAGGACAATGTCCCCTTCTTCAGCTACAAATATTTTTAATTTCTCGTATTAATTTCCATAATTAAGTTTTGTATCCCCCAAAACAGGCTGTATGCATTAGGGCAACTATAATATTGGTTAATTTTGAATGTTTTAATCGTCATAATCGTTACTGATTTAGTTTTTGTCAAAAAAAAAAAAATCCCCAACAGGAAGTGATTGTCCGCCATCTTGGCTTTCAGGGAAAAAAGCATTGCTGACTTGTGGAGGGACGATTGTACCTGATTATAAATAGTTGTTTATAGAAAATGATTTCAAAATGGGTTAAGAATATCGAAATGAAACAACGATAGTTCAAGAACACCGAAAATTCGATGGTCGCTACTTTTGAACAATTTCATTACCTGATGTTGGAGGTTCATCTCCAGTTTATATGTATTATTTTTGATTATTATAAAAAATTTAGCATTAAAGACTGCACTTACAGTTTAATAATTTGAAATTATACAGTATTGCATTATCCAAGGACTTTCAGAGAAATTGCAAGGCCCAGGGCAACTATAGTTCGGGACAGGTTAAACTTGGAATGAAGAATCAAGTACGAGCAGTGATAAGGCTATGTTCATGCGTGGCTGAAATATAAGCCCCTAGCATTTTGTTAAAATAAAATTATATAGTAAATATTGCATACCCAATTAAAATTTTTACTTATTATTATTTACTCTTCATATTTTCAAAACTTAACACATCACTTGCCAGGTCGCTATTCAAGTCGCACGCCTTCAGCAAGTCGAATGAAACAGTCAGTTGTAAATGTTTATGAACAATATCCAAAGAATTCTATAGCAAACAATTGCCCTGTTTCTAGAGTAAGTTTTTGTTATTACCTACTCCCGTCTTCCTTAATTACTCCGCACATCGATACAAAAATCTCACACTGTACTTATTCCTTCATTGCAAGGTTAACCTGTCCCAAGCTATAGTGTACAATGAATTAACAAATTGAATCCCCTAAATTAGGCCCTATTTAGCCTAATATTGGACAACTGCCCCCCCCCCCTCCCTCCTCTCTGATAGGACCTGTCATAAATTTACTGAATGTATTGATGAACTACGTTAAATGGTCAACCATACTTACATATACGGTAAGTGAAACTGATTTTCATTTTCCAAAAGCAGAGACTAGCCCAGCTTCCTAAATTCTAACAGCCTCGTGGCTTAATCCTCCTGCAATTCTTGATTAGAGAAATTCGAATGTTCAACTCTTTTACTGGTGATTTCAGTATATTAAGAGATAACAGTATATTAAGTGAAAGTATTAATAGTAGCTTTTTTCCTGTTTATAGCCTCGTTATACTCATGGGTTAGCTCAACTACCATTTCCCAATGGAGCTTCTCCTGTAGTATCCAAAATGGATATTTACAGTGGTAATAGCCATGCAGAAACGAGGTAAATGAGACATTTCATTAGAATTTATTTTTATAATTTGTTGTGATTATATACAGTATATCCCAGACTTAAAGACAGGTTAGGTTCCTGTATAAGTCAGAAATTCTAAGTCAAAGCAGTGTATTTTTTACTCCTACAAGTGTCCTTAATGTACGGCAGTCATACTTATGTATACTTTTTTGGATCGTCATATTTATGCACAGTATACGCATAATGCTTTTATTTACAGCTTTCTTCTTCTGTAGCTTCCACAATCACCCAACCTAAACCCATGTGGGTTTTTTTCTTCTGGGGGTTACGTCGGAGATCATATGTTCATGCCCCCTTGGCCATCTGATTTAGCCAGCTGTGAGATAAGATCACTCGTGCAATCACAGGCATTGACTATCAGATGTTGGGATGCTTCTGTCAGGAACTTGAATACACACCAAGGGCTTATGGAACACCTGTAAAATACCTACAAAACGTGGAGGGGGACTCTATCCATTGACATGAACATTTCCACTATATTTATCATGGTTGCTGTTCTATCGACTTCTGGAATCCTAGAGGGGCCAGTGAGTCACCCTGTTTATGCGGTTCATTAATTTTTGATGTGTGTGTGTTTTAACCATAAGAAAACACTAAACTGGTATTTCTTCACACCAGGTTACTTTGAAGTATAAGAAGTTCAAGCTATTTTCTGATGCATAGGCTAGAAAAAGGTGTTCTGTTGTTGCAACATAAACAGAGGGTGGGCAGGAATGAAGATGAATGATTTTGAAAAGTTTCGGTAGGAGCGCCAAACGACTACAAAGTGGCTAATATGCAAATTTCTGTACACGTGCTCCATCTGAAATATTTTGAAAGTTAGATTGTTGAAAAGGAAACATGCCCTTCTCAAAATTACTCAAAATTAGACCCCATAATAAATGGCAAAATTCAGAAGATTTTACAAATGAAATGGTCAACTTGATAAAAACTTCCTTTTTGGCTGTGGACAAGTCTACAGAAATAGCCCCACTTCATTGGGTTTGCTGAAAGATGTCATTTGACATCATGTGTGAGTGACCGATATGCTCTTTAAAGAAGTCTACAGTATCTTCTTACATCTGCAGACAGTGCTGACGGATAATCACATTGAATACCGATATGAATTGTCTGTTTCCACTATCGGCAGTTCAAACATTTGATTGCAGCACTATCTAGTAATGAAATACGTGAATAAAACGAGCGTTAAATTTTTTGATTTCATAGCAAACATTGATGTCACTGATCATTTCTATGAAAACAGCATTTCACTATTCTTAAAGTTTCATGAGATGCTACCTTTTCAAAAAGATCAAAATGTTTTAGATTTTTTGATCATCCAGTATATGACCTTTTGTTTTTTTTTTAATGTCATTGTGATTATTTATTCAAAGAAAGAGGTAACATTCTAATGAGTGCTGCAAAAGATTTCAAAGTTACTGTATTATTTTGCACATTACTCAGTAAAAGCATTGATTTACGGCCAGTTGCAATAACCTCGGTTAAAGTGCCGGTTAATGTTTTTGCATTGCACCAAGTGAAGTTAGGATTTAACCAGACGTTAAGTAACCGATTGTTAACCGAAAGTTAGAGTCGTTTTAACTGACCTTGTTGCAACCGGCCGTAAGTGCTGTTTTAAATGCTACTTTATCCAAAACTAGACGGTCTGGCTTATTCATTTGTCAGCTAATGGATATCTGCATTAAAGATATTCAAGTATAAAATATTCTTTGGTTTACAAATCTGTTTGCTTGTACTGTAAC
Organism: Rhysida immarginata; assembly: GCA_023313115.1. NCBI lineage: Eukaryota > Metazoa > Arthropoda > Chilopoda > Scolopendromorpha > Scolopendridae > Rhysida > Rhysida immarginata. Next base: position 1,059,201 of record JAHWFO010012261.1, on the reverse strand, counting down.
CGTAGTAATTTTATTAAACATGTCTTTGAATTATCTTACTATTTATGGTTAATAACTTGATTATTTTTCTTTCTTTTTATGTAAAGAGCACCGCCGTTGCCTATGTGCTGTTTTTATAATCATTGTTATCTTGACCATTTGGATGTGCTACGAGAAAATAATCATACAATAGGATTAAAATTGCATTTGATTACAGAAAGTAAATTAATATTTTGAATTTAAATTTTACTTTAGAAGATGGTTTAAGATAAATGTTATATGTATAATTTTTAACTAGGAAGAGTTAGAACACTATCCATTCATCCAATATCTAGTGAAAAAGTACTTTATCATCTTCATAAAAAGTTATAAAAAGCTCTTTTGGTGTTCTTTCATTTCTAAATAGACAGCATAAAATCATACCTGCTAATAAAATGAAAAAAGACTTCTTTTATTAATTTTTTTTAGGATCTCTCTGCTTATACATTGTTTATATTTCTAAATTTGATATATCAAATAATTTCTTTATGTATTTTATTGAAGACTAGTAACCCCCCCCCCACCTTCATCAAGCATGTTGGTTGTCAGGGGACGAATTGTTAGGCCTAATGTTATCAAAACCAAATAGGGCAAGGGACAAAAAGCTGCTCAAAGTAGACACATCATTCAACAGAGATGCCATTATCGACTTCCTGGTCCCTTCCCAATCTTGTTAACTGGAAGTGAGCCTACCACTAGGTCTGCCTTATAGTTGCCATCTCTAAGTAATAACTTATTGGTCATTATATTCCACCAGATAGTGGTCTACTTGCCCTGATCGGTGGACACCCTACTTCTGTTCACTATATATTATGATGTTATCGAAATTTTTACTTGTTACTAATTAGCCAGCCTTGATAATGGTGTAATAGGAGGTATCTTGATATGCGGCTTCCTTACAATGCTCAAGGTCTAGACATGTGCAATACAAATTTTTCCTCCTTCCTGTGGGCAGCGTCTCTCTTCGCACTGTAAATAAAAATACAGTTTTCTTTTTTCTACGTTCAGAAGGTGGAGGTAATGGATGAAAGTTGACTTTTTATCCATGGATACATGACTAAGTTTTTCTTTTTTCTTGTTCAGTGTATCCGATTTATATCCATGAGTTACACACTGAAAATTAAGCATATTTCAAATATAATAACAGAATAGCATGTGCTACTGCTCCCATTGTAAAATTCTGCCCACAAACTTGTCATTAACTGCACATGGCACATGCGCTGCACATGAGCCATATGCTCTGTGGAGCGGGTTAGACAGGGAAGCCGCATATCGCGATACCTCCTATACTGAAACACATCTGCAATAAATTAATAATATCCGTATCGCTTTTGGATTCCCTTTATTTTGTAGTTCAGTATCTTGCGTTAGATATTCCTTGGAATATGAATTTTACGATCTTTTATAATGAATTTCACCTAAAATTAGAAATGATTACCAATGATATACTGTATCAAATTGCTTTAAATTTTTTCCCTCATATTTATAAAAAGTTTATCATCACATTTTTTTTTTGGGGGGGGGTTCATGACAAAGGTTTAAAATTTGAATAAAAATTGAGATTAAATGAAGACAGTATCAGAATATTCTTTTCTTAAACTCTGTTTATGATAGTGCTCGGTAGCATTTTCCCAACTGGGCTTTTATAAGCAGAGTCGACTGTATTATTTTGTGTTTATTTTGAACCATTTGTTGTTCATAATGACATACTAGATGATTTTAATTGATTTAAAAATGACAAATGCTTTTTTTAAAATTGGCTGTTTTAAACATTGACTTGTTTTCCTTTTGTAGTGGAATATTGAGAATTCTAGTATTTTAGAGTGTAAACTTCATATTAATGGAATTTCATTGTATATGTTCATAAAGCAAATATCTAATATATAATTATACAAGTGGAATGCACATATCTTAAACCATCTATATGCATTAAATATTTTCATTATGATTTAGAGCTTTAAACCATATTCATGTAGTTTTTATTTTTCTTTTAGCTTTAGGGCCTAGTAAACTTCTAGAATTAAAAAAACAAACAATTATTCGAACATTAAAGTTTGGAGATTCATGCCAAGATGTTACAGCCATTTTAGGTTCACCTGCAAAGATTTTCTATAAGGCTGATGACAAAATGAAGATTCATTCTCCAAATGCCTATAAACTAGTGTCTTCTCAATCAAAAGATTATTTTTATAATTATTTCACTTTAGGTTTGGTAAGTAAAAATGATAGATGTTTAACACACTCTTTTTCTTTATTATTTAATATTTTAAGTTGTGAGGGTTAAATTTTGATAGTTAATTTTTGATAGTTTTCAGGTAAAAATTAAGGATGAAGCTGATTTAGTTTTAAATGTTTTTTCTTGGAAAACAACCATATCAGTTTTTTTCAACAATCCGCAGATTTATTGATAATAACATATCATTAATTAAACTGCAATAAATGTTTAGGCCAGTGATGGGCAAACTACAGCCCGCGGGCAGCTTCCGGTTTCTTTTCGGGTCGCTACCGGATTCCATGCGGCCTGCAAGATTATTTAGAAATATGCGCAAGAGAGACCAGAAATAGGATAATTTGAAATTATTTTTAGGGAAACGGTGCACTTTATATTAAAACTCTTAGAAAAGTTAAAAATCCTTAATAAAAAAGTTTGCCCATCACTGGTTTAGACAGTTTTGGAGGTGAAATAAATTAGTTTGAGAATAAAAAGAATGATTGATATGTACTTTTTTGTGTTTTTCTTGGGTCTTCACTTATCGGGTTTTGCAGAGTATAGGACAATATGTTCATGTAAACTATTGCTGACTCTATGGTTTTTGTCTTCTTCAAAATTAAATAACCTTTTATTATTTTTTTAATAAACTGCCATCTGTACTGTATTAAGAAACTTTTTGAAGAATCGGGCGATAATGAATGGGATTTTGAAGGTTTTTAATTGTAAAGATCCAGGTTATGCAATTTTAAAATCTTAAAAATGGAGATTATTCTGTTTGTTCTTGCATATATTATTTCTCGTAAATTAGCAAAGTGTCAAAAAAATAGGGACCGCATTATATTGTAACAGTTTGGCGGTTCATGTCCATGGTATCTCAATTGGTAAGAGCAGTGCCAGCGATAGACATGGTTCCTGGTTTGAGTTCAAGTCGCAGAATTTCCCATTTCTATTTGTTATTGTGATAAGTTTGAAGATTTTCATCATTTACTTTATTATCTTATGTTTGAATAACCTTATATTTGCAATTTTGATGTAGTTTGTGATTCAAATTTGGTTGATAAATTATGTTTGTTTTAATTTACTTCCCAGGATATATTATTTGATGCTAAAACACATTCAGTTAAAAAATTCATTCTACATACGAATTATCCTGGACATTATAATTTCAACATGTAAGTCATCAACATGATGTCTGGTATCATGTATTTAAAAATTATGTGTAGATCTATTAAATTTGGTTTATTTGGTTATATATTTTTTTCCAGGTATCACAGATGTGATTTCAAAATTGTTCTGAACTCAGATAAATCAAAAGGAGCTGGTGAAGGAAACTTAATTGATGTGGCAGATCAAGATTCGCAGATTATAACTGCCTTTACCAAAGTTAGCCATTATTTCTTGTTTTATTATCTTTTTTAATTTAATTCCAGTGTAAACTACCTAATCAAATTTAATGAAATTTCTTCATGTCTGATGCAAATAATTTAAATAAGTAATATGAGTAAAAACTCAATATACCAGGTAATTGAGAAATATCAGATATTAAAATATACAATGGCGATCAAAAGTTTAGGACCATTTGAGTAAATTTCATACTTCTTTTATTTTTATTGTACGTTGTAACATGAGAGGAATTACATGTTCATCAAATCATTCATACACTTCATTTGCATCAAAAATAATTTTATTTCAACAGAAACTTTTTATTTTAAGGCAGGGCATCTTGTTTTGCCAGTACATTGACTTTTTTACCTGGCCATAAGTTTAGGACCAGTGATAAAATTTTAAAGAAACTCCTTATTTTGTGAGTTAGCCAAAAAAGTTTTTTTACAGCTGCACATCTCTTATTCATAGAGTCAGCCAAAGCAATTCAACATCCACTTGGAATTCCTTCCCATTCTTCTTTCGCAGCTTCAAATAACTGAATCTTATATTTGACCTTTTTTAGTTTAAATTTTCATTTTAAATCATTTCATAACATTTCAATAGGAATCAAATCAGGTGACTTGAGAAGACCATTTCATAATATTAATGTGATTTTTCTGAAACCATTCTTTAACAATGTTGCTGGTATGTTTCGGATCGTTATCCATGTTTCCATCAATCAGCTTCAAAGGTCCTGTTCTCCACCGAGAAAAGCAACCCCACACAATTATGTTACCATCTTGATATTTGATGGTATGTTGAAGGCAACGAGGGTCATATTCTTCTTCTTTTCAGCGCCTTACATATATTCTTCCATCACTGCCAAGCAAATTAATCTCTGTTTCATCTGAAAATAGCACATTTTGCCATTGCTGATTTCTCCTGTTCAAATGAGCACGAGCGAATTCCAACCTGGCATTTCTGTTCTACTCTGCCGAGCAAGCCAAAATGGTTCAATCGACGTCTGATAGTCCTATTGCTTACAGATGCCACCCCGAACTCTGTATACTAATGTTTATGTCTCTTGTAGTCTGATGACGGTCGTTTGCTGCTAAACGATAGATATGACGATCAGTTCTTTACCTGTTTTTCGAGTTCAACCACTTTTTGGTCAGTCTTTGAGATCCTTTGTTTCATTGTAAGTTAAATGGCATGTATGCATGATGTTTTACTTAACTTCAACTGTTTCGTAATTGCTGAATAACTTTATTCTTGATCTCTTAACTGCTTCACCTGTAATCGAGTTTCTTCAGTAAATTTGCTTTGCCCATCTTTAAAGGACATTAAATTATATAAGGTACATTGAAAAGCATAAATGATAAACTCTAGAGCTTCTCATCTTATGTTCACATGAAGTAACCTCTCAGCATGCTCAACTTCTTTCATCGGTCCTAAAACTTTTGTCCACCCCATAAAAATAGATCTAAACATTTCATGAGAAAAGTTGCATATCCAGTATAAAATATTTTTGTTTAAATGATAATAGCAATTGCATTTCGCAAATCAAATCAAAAATGTATTCAGAAATACTTTTTCTATCTTGAATAATGTGAAAGATATACATAAGCGGTCCTAAAATTTTGGCCGCCATTGTAGATGAAAGGAATTAAATTTTTTCTGGTCAATGTAAACTAAAGGCATAATTAAACAACCAACATTTTAAAACAAAAGATCAGTCAGTTAATTTTCTAGAGGTCCCTAATTAACGTTAAAATTTTTAAATGCAGAATTTTTGCTTTTTTACTGTCTGATATCAGACATCCGATTTTTGGGACATCGTGCATAGATATAAGGACAAACATGGATCATAAAAGAGAAACAGGAGTATCCATTTACTCCTTAACCCTCCAGTACTAACATGCGGTCTCAGGGACCGACCCATAGAATTTTCGGCGCTACAGCTCAAATGCGTGTAAATAAATGGTTGATTTCTTGTATACCTTCACTTTTCAGATAGTCCTATGATATATGCTTAAGCTACACTTTTTTATGTACACGTGCTAGTGAATTATTCATACCTTCAGCCCTGTGGACTGATGGTAGTAATTGTGTAATTATTTTCAATTGATTTTTTAATTATTTATTTTTTGTGATTACAAAACAAAACAAAACACACACACACACACACACACACACACACACACACA